>JAVJIF010029012.1:0-13357 GCA_038442645.1 Agave tequilana
TCGGCTTGAGTTTCAAACTTTGAAACTTATTGCATCAGATTGTTCTCTTTCCAATTCTATTTTTGGTTTGAGTTCTTAGGCCAATTCTTTGTCGTGGAGTATAATGGTAGTAGTAATACAATAGCGTTGAGGATGGAAATTTTAAAGAGAGCTGGTAAAAACACTCACTTGTTAAAGGGTAATCACAAATTCAAGACTTAAACATAAAGAGTGTTTTCTTCTCCAGCCATTAGATGAGTGAATAAAATTATGCACATTTCACCATACTCTTCAAAATTATAAAGAGTAAAGGGCAAAAAAAAACATAAAGAAAGTTGAAATGTTCTGAACCCTTTTACAGCAATACATATTCGGATGTGGAAGGCTAGACCAAACACTGGTTTACTGTAAATATTATCATCATAGTCTGTTGATACAACTGACGTTCTGATATCAATTGTTGCGCACAGTGAAAAATCTTGACGATATTATGATCAGTACTTGCGAAAGAAAAACTATTGTAGAGCAAACTAGAAATAGCAAGACAAAAGAGTAATAACAAACAAGAATATGAGAATTTAACGTGGTTCGACTCAAACTTGACCTACGTCTACGGGAAGAGAACTTGAGAGAGTATTATTAATAACTCGGTACAATAGAGATTTAACCTTCCCTATGATCCCATAAGAGTATTCACCTTCTCCTTAAATCTACACTAGATTATAAGAATATACCTTCTCTCTATGCACCGTCACTTTCCTCCTCTTTCTTAGCTTCCTCTGATCATTTTCAAGATTTCCTTAGTGTTTTCACACACAACTTATTGGGTTACAATTTTTATTATAAGATTTTACAATACAACTTCTATTTGGACTACGAGTTAATCTTGACCGTTAGATGCTTGAAAAATATTAATCAATCTTATTAGGAGTTGATCTTCTTAATCTAGAAGAATTTTTTATCCTTTAAACTTTAAAAACAAACCTTCATTGAATAGAATCTGAATCCTATTCGAACTCCACCAGTAAAGGAAACTCGCACGCGCTTGAAAAGAAAACTGCTCATGCTTCAGACGGGCTGATTACTAGACTTGTCATGCAGATTAGTCGACTAATCTCTTCCATTAGTTGACTTATAAAACCTATAAGTCGACTCATGTATAATTTCCTTTCTGTATTCTATCTAGTCGATTGTATAATCGACAAGTCTGAGCATTAGTCGACTAATCTGCTCCACCTTGGTTTGCTTCTTCTAATCCAAGCCATCATCTTCTTCAATCGGATTGGATCTTCTTGGACCATCATCTCCTCTTGAAAATAAGACAAAATCCTATCAATCTCCACATTGACTTACTTTTCAAGCATTTAGCAAAACATTTTGAGATTTTGAATTACTACATTGATTCTTTTATTAATTGTAACCGTACTGTGAAGTCTTTAACTCTTGCTCCTCTCCCCGGGCCTTTCACTGATTTACCGTCATGGCTTAGGCCATATCAGGCCTTACCCGAATGCGCCCTTTCTCCTTTCTGTAACATTTTGACCCGGTTCAAATCTCGTCGCAGTCTTCCATAATGCTCCATCTAGCAATGAGTTTCCTTCCAAGCTTATTCCTGAAACTCCACGAACTGGTAGTGATGATGTGATCGTATGACAGTGAAAGTGAACTGAGAAGTATCAACGCCTTGTTCTCCTCATCGATCTTGGCATCAACAGCTTAAAGCTCGTTGATGATCTTGTTGAAGAAGTTCTTCATTCGTAGCCCATATAATTATTCTTGAGATACAGCTTGTTGGAGAAACTTTTTGTCACATACAATATTTCTAATCTTGACCACAATCCCGCAGCAATTTTTTCATCTATCACATTGTACATAGCCTCGTCTGCAAGACATAGTTGGATTGTGCTTGCCGTTTTCAAATCATTCCTCTCAATTCTCATTTGACATACTTGCAGGTTTTGTTGACTTCCTGCAAGGTCTTGTGAAGACCCTATTGCACCAGCAACGTCTTCACCCACTTTTGCTATAAATTAAAGTTTCCTTTGTCAGTGAACTTCTCGGCCTCGAACTTTGTCATAAAACTTCCTATTTTCGACATATCATCTTTCGCCAACCTTTATCTCTGATACCAATTGTTGATACAACTGTGCTCTGGTACAATTAGTGTCGAGTAAACCCAACTAACTATCCAACTTTCTAACTCTTTTATCTAAAACTTATTACTTTTAGACTGTGATTGACAAGTGGAGTTGCGAATTGAGAGGCGGCCTAGGAAGAAGAAAAATAGGAAAGAGTTGAGAATTAGATTTTTTTGGTTATTTGTTGGAAATAGATTTAGTTAGGGTTAGGGGCTGAGATGAAGGGGGGTTTCTAATTCCACCAAAAAAGTAGAATAATAAGTGATTCATGGGTTCCTAAGAATTGAGTAGATTTGTAGGTGATTTTGAGAATAGTTTGGGGCTAAATCCATTTTCATCACGACTTGCTAACTCTTGCAAATTTTTATTGTTGGGTAAGAGTTAGTAAAAATTAACTTTAAACACTTCCTAACTTCTTTTACTCTTATTGCCAAACTGTGCCCAAGACCCCACGTTTGGCAATCAGAGTTAGATGAACAATTAGCACAATTCTTTCACTCTTCCCAAACGGTCAAGAATGACCAAGAGTTAGATCGTAATGACGAGAAATGAAGTTACCTAGAAACAACACAAAAACCGCATTGAAATCTCCCAACTCTTTTTTACTCAAGAGTTATTAATTTCGTGAAAACATTTGAATTCGCTTCTCTCTCTCTTCTACATCTCAATTCCTCTCTCTTACTAATTTTAGCTGCAACCAAAACAATCAGAAAATGTAAAATTTCTAACTCCTTCCTGATTCTCATCTTTAAAGGAACTAAATTCCCAACTCCACTTGCTAAACACACGCTAAGAAACCATAATGCCGCCGGGTTCCAAAGAACCCTTGTTTCCTAAGATCCAGATTCGTATTCAGATTTCCTACAAATCCTGTAGTCTTCAAGGGCAACAACTCCAACAAATCTTCAAACCAAATAAATTTAACAGTTGGAACCTTAAAAGAATCTCGAATCCCGACATTTCCATTCGTCTGCCCACCATTCCCCAAGAGAGATACTACAAACAACTTGGCTGCAAGGAAACACCCCACTGGAAATTGGTAAAAAAAAAATCTCATACTTATCCATGACACTGAATCGTTGGCTTTTCTTTAAATCACGAGTTACTTCCCTCAAAATACAAAACTTTTCATCAGCTAGAGGAAAAAAAAAAAACCGTTTTAGACGGAAAAAGAGAAAAAAGTTGCGCAAAAAATACGTCTATCAACCTGGGGTCTATGATTAAATGCCTCCAGATGAAAGATTTGGAGTCTCCCAATACCTATTGAAGGGGCTGTTTGAATTCAAGGAACTAGGTGAAAGTGAGAAAGTGGAAAGTGTCTTTTCTCATTTCCGATGTTCATCCAAACACTAGAAAAGAAAATGAAAAAAATTCTTTACTTTTCTCTTTTACACAATCATTTTCTCACTTCCAGAGTGCTACAGTTAATTTGTGATCATATAAATCTCATTTGTAATAAGATATAAATCTCATTTGTAATAAGTTGTAACACAAAATAGTTAATTTTTTTACTTATATAAATCTCACTTGCATTCTAATTACAGTCTAATTTTATTTTTTAATTAATTTTTATTTTAATATTATTTTGCGATCAACTTTGTGATCACCTTTTCCACTTTCACATCCACATTACAATCCAAACACCGGAAAAGACATAACATTTTCCAAATCACACTTTCAATAACATCCAAACACCGAAAAACTTACTAACCAATTCCCAAGTTTCAAAGGGAACTATTATCACTTCCTCACTTCTTCACTTCCACACTTAACTAAACAGGCCCGAAATTGAGCATCAAAGGCCAGGCTATTCTCTTGCAGCAAACAGCATACGGACCTACAGTTCAAATCTCCATTGCGCCTCGTGAAAAGAGGCATCAAAACAGGAACCGAAAACATAGCAAAAACGAAAACGCCCCCAAACGCCCCCATGGTCATTATATGCTTTTAATTTACATCATGAAAAACAACTAAAAAGTTACAACATTCACCTTAAGTTTGAGAACATCCTACATAATTTCAGGTGGAAACAGCTGGCGGGCCAGCCATACAACCGAATCTGCCGAACTAAGTAATTTGCAACATCCTCTCGACCTCAAAGGAAGCACTACCGCAATGAAACGTCACAAATTTCCATGGACTGCACCTGCATAAAACCAGCTGATCACTACCATATTCAGAGGCAAAGGGAAGAAGTTTGCAAAGCATACCACACAAGAAAAAAAAAAAAAAAAAAAAAAACTAGCCAAAGCAACATAATACAAACATCCAATAATACTAGAAGTCCACTGATAAAGCTAGCATAATTCTGGTCATCATCACTGGTACAAAGCAGCAATAAACAACTGCTAAACACAGAAGAAGCACAGTTACTGACACCGCAAAAATAAGAACTACAGAGAGTACTTGAGCGCAATACAGATATAGGTCGGGACTAAGCTTCATAACACGAGAGATAATGTCTGAAGAGATAATATCATAAGAGTAAGTGCTGAGGAAATCCAGAGCGTTCCCCCTCCCCAAACCGGAGAGAAAACTGAAAACCAAATAAAATCCAACCGAGATCAGGACATGTACACTCAGTAATATACATAAAGAGGGTCTAGTAGCAAAAAAAGACGACAAAACAAAATTCAGAAAGCTCGTTATCCCCTTCAGCTCAAACAACAACAAGAGTAATGATGTATCATAGTCGAAGCTGTCCCTGCGAATTTAAAAAATATATCATAACGGAGACAAACTACTGAACTGAAATTAACCAAAGACAAGGCAAAGGGAAGATACATAACACAGTTCAAAGAAGGGGTGTAAAAGAGCTTTTAAAATATAAATCACAAGAGACTGAAACTAATAAAAAAGTAACATACTAAAGAAGAGAGGATTTCTACAAGAAAATAAATAAAGAAATAAAGTTACCAAGTCAACGATCAAACAAAGAAAATTAACGGAATTTTCCAGAACAGAATCACAATACTGACCTGAATCCAGCAACTAAAACCATTGCCAAACCAACCTCAGCCCATCCAAAATTCATAGTACCAAACAACCAATTCCAAGTTCACAAAACTTCTACTCCCTAAAATGACCTATCAGTTTATTACACACATGCTTGTCAACACTATAGTAGCTCAAAAAATACTGCTTATCTCCACAAAATCGCCTCTCACCCACCCACTAGCATAGTCCGGCCCAACAAGGAAAAGAAATTAGAGTTTAGACTAGGAATACCAATATTTTTCAATATCAGCATCTTTTACGTGTACTTGTCATATCGTCTTAACAAACAAATAAGGTCTAGTAGTCATTAAACCATTTTATCAAATCCATGCCAGCAAATCCATATCCTTCCATCCCCCCCCCCCCCCCCCCCCCCAACCAAAATATCCCACTAGCAGTTTCTTCAAAAAAAAGAAAGGATAATTTTCCTTATTTAAGATTGGATGATCTCAATGTTTACCCCCACGTACGATATTTATCCCAAATGTATGGTACCTTATCCAACAGCAACAATAAGACGTACTGACCCCACTAATTCATATAAATGGTGTCAAGATGATTTGATAAAATATCCTTCACAAGCTCAAGTGTGGTGATCAAGAAGAAGATTCCTCTTTGCCATTAAAGCAAGACCAACAAAACATTGGAACTTCTCAAAAAACATAATCTGCAAGAAACCATTCAGAGGCATGGAGAAACTTCCTATATTTTAACCATTAAAGAATGTGCCTAGTCTTCCAGCAACAGTCATTCATGAATCATGGCCTTTAAACATATGTCCCTTCACAATCGCTCACCAATACAATTTATTTTAACAGCCTCTCAAATTAAGGGCTTGGAGTCTTCAAATGGCATGCTACTATGGGAGCTGACAACTTCAGAAAATGTGCCTAGTCTTTTTCAACAACAATCATTTGACCTTTAAACATCTTTCCCTTCACAATCTCTCAGCAATACAATTTACATTTGCAGCCTCTCAAAATAAGCAATAACAATGTCTTGAAATGACATGCTATTAGAGGAGCTGACAACTCTGCCCCATAGAATGGGTAACTCTGGATAAAAGACAGCATGACTATATCTGCCAAGAATATTGGCTAATCTTGAGAAAGCAACTGTTCTCTTATTATCTAATTCTGAAAGGTGGCCCTCCCCCTCTCAACACTGAAAAAGGCAAGATCTCGCTACTTGAACAGAAACCATGAATATGTTCCTTTCCTGAAATGTCAACATGACCATTAGGCCCACTAGGTGGCTGAGGTTTCAAATATCTATCCATTTCCGGCCTGGAGGCCTTAAGAATGATCCCTCAATTACATAAGACAGTTATCCCTTCCTACTAAAAAGAAATGGTGTGACCAACCCACTTCAAACATAACACGACACACTCGTCAATGACACCCACAAGTCTGAAAAATTTATTCAGG
Organism: Agave tequilana; assembly: GCA_038442645.1. Taxonomy (NCBI): domain Eukaryota; kingdom Viridiplantae; phylum Streptophyta; class Magnoliopsida; order Asparagales; family Asparagaceae; genus Agave; species Agave tequilana. The sequence goes on from JAVJIF010029012.1 coordinate 6,542, forward strand.
CACATAGGCGGTGAAGTTTGTTAATGCCCCTCTGGAGGAAGTAAGAAAACTAAGGGTGGCAATCAAGACCTGACGTGTACACGATTCGCTCTATACGGCTATGTCTCAGCCCTATAAATAAATAACCCGTTTAAGACTCAATGAGTCAACCCGTTTAAGAAACAACTTGGGTAACATGTTAACCTATCAACCTGTTTGATACTCATTTTCATTTTATATATCCTCCTAAATTTAGAATTATCACTTAAATGTCTCGATGGGCTATGACCAGTTACATGTTTGTTAATTTCTTAAAAATATCCAATAAGAAATGACCCAAAAATAATTGGCCTTAGATTGGTCCATTGGCCTTGGAAAGCAATTCATGTGGGTTGACCCGTCAACCCACAACAGATATGAGACGACCCTGTCTGACTCGTGAATTCACAGGTCAAGTATGGGTAAGGATAATTGGATCGATCTGAATATGACCCAACCCGTTTTCCACCCCTAGAAAAAACTTATTGTGTAACTAACTATTTTATTATTTAAGGCTCTTTGATGTGCAAACAAGAGTTCAACATAGATCGCTGTAAATGTTACACACACACCACACACATTATACACAGTGAAAAAAACACACATTTATAAATGAGTTTTCACCTATATTTTAGAAAGTTGTCTCATCTGACCTTGTCCTGGTTGAATATAGAACTCACTTATGCCCAATCATAGCCTTTATATGAATCTCCAACGCACTTAACACATCAATGAGGACAATAAATAACTCACAGAGACAATAATAGCAAATTGTATATGTCAGAGTAAACCTCTTTCTCCTGTCCTACATTCCTAAATCTGCAAGGGTGTATTGATAAGTAGCACTGCAGTTATCAGAGGCTTGTCAATTGTTATCTAGGGACAGGATGAAGAAGTATGCTCATAACCATAGGATGCAGAAAATCATGCAGGACGACACCCCTACTATAATTGAAAAGTGGTGTTTAGGCATGCAGTTGCTTACAAGCAAGCCCGGGATTTTTTTTTGGTTCTCGGCAGAGGGAATGATTACAAGTTACAACCGTATCATCATGAAGAACTCTCTTTTTATTTTTACCTTGAGGAAAAGGCTAAATTTCCAAGGGGAGGGAGTTGTTAGGATCTGGATGCTTAAGGCTTGAGTTGCAGGAGTTTTGAAGCTGATGTTGCAGAATTTGGTCTTGAATAACTCAAGATTAATGTAAAAAATAATGAGCAGTTGGATTGCAAAATGGCAGGCTTTTGTGCGAAGAATATCAGACATTAATGCAAAATGGAGACAGCTACATCAAATTTCCAACCGACTTCAATTTGTTGTGAATTGTATTGTGTTTTCTTGCATTTGCTTCTATATATAGAACCTAAGAGTGAGATGAATGATCAGGCAATGAATGGTAATGATGATGTAAGAATCCTCCAGATAAGAATCTTTTCTCTTCTCCCCTTACCATGTTTTTCTCTCTTTCTAACACTTCTTCCCCTTACTGAATCTTATCAGTTATCACTGATTTTCAATCTGCACTCATTGCTTCTCTTTCATTTGTTTTCTATCTTTTTCGCAGTCTCAATCTCTATTGTAAGATCTTCTCCTAATAGAATTCTTTCTCAAGCTAATCTCTTCTGAACCCAAATTCCTAATTCTGAGACATAGCCAAAATTGTTCCTTGTTCTTAATAATTTGTGACCCACTGAGAACTCAAACAAATTCCTATGTCTGGCTATTATTTTCATAACAGATCAAGAACCCTCAAAACTCGAAGCCACCAGTGAAATCTTATAATACAAACTCCTTAAACACTAATAAAAGTATGTATTTAATTCTCATCTTTACTTCCCAATAGCTATGCATATTCTGTCCAGTGTTTTAAATCCAGACCTGACTGGCCAGTCTGACACAGTTCTACCAAAACACGAAAGCTTGCCAGTTCGAGTCACTAAAATACCAAAATTTGTTTAAAAACTGATTGAACCCTGGTCCCCGGCCGGTGCAGTACATATGTGAACTGGTTTCATAAGAATCAACCTGTTTAGTAAATTTAATTTTTTTTAATAAGAAAAAGTAAGTTTGAAGAGCTGAACTTGACTAGTAATACAAGAACCATAGCCCCTAACTACAACTACCTCCAGCAACTGTGGTAATTGAAAACACATAATATATTATAACTCCAAATAAGAAAAAATTACTTTATCTATAGAACTCAGTTCAACCAACACGAACCTTGGTGAACCCTAAAAAAACTAAATGTCCATTTTGCTGTTTTATTACGGTCCGTTTTTTTTAAAACAATGATCCTTTCTACCCTTACTGCAGGCAATGCAAACACGTCATTCAAAGAAAAGTTTACTAATGAAGTAACAAATCTTTCTCATCTCTCACCTTCAACAAATTGCCACAAAAAGAAAATATGTGAAAAAATAACTTGTCATTTTATTATGTCACCTAGAGAGGTTTTTTTGTTCAAAATTTTCCGTGACAATTTAACAAGCAAACTATCACGATTGTCTGACAAGCTTCATCAGCCGGCATGCTTATCTAGCCCTAAAGTATTTTCCAAACCTTAGTGTGTGCTGGTTTTTAAAACCTTCATTACCCATGCACATTCTAAACCACCTAAAGAAAGAACCATATAAAAGAAAAAGGAAATGCCAGCCCCCAAGAAGAAATTTGTTTCACAGTCTATATTGCTTGCTGGCAGAGAAGTTGTGCTGAGCCAAGCTAGCAACTTCAAGAAAACCAAATCCACCCAATACAAGCTTTAACAAATTTATACTTTTTTTTCACAACAAGTCAAGATGAACATGCAAAGTTATCAATTTTGGTCTACAGAACAAGAGACATTTTAACAATCTAATATAAACAAGTTACTCCTGCAATTGCAGCAAGAATACGCTAAACATTTCAAGATAAAAATAACATTAAAACTACAAAATACTGGGAGGTATTGTCTAATGTTTTAGCCATTCAAAACATGCACTAAAAAATAAAGGGTAGACAGTTTATTCGGCGTACCTATTCAATAAATGACAGACTTCAAGTATATGCATCCCACACATTCCAGCGAACATTCAGACAAACATCATTAGTTCTGAGCGGCTGAACACATTGCTTGATTCATCCTCCAGCACAGGATATGCAGCAACAAGTGCATCTTGTGCTCCAATATATAGCGAATTGTATATCTTCCAATACACCTCCCTAACTTTCCTTGCCGGATGGAAGAGACCCTGAAGGCAGTAGTTCAGAATAGTAGCTGCACCTAATGCCACCCTCATCCCTTCAATAGCCTCCATTACAGCATTTATGACATGAGGAGACGTCTCAAAATGTTAGGCCACACATAATTGAGTAAGTGGACCAGGGCATCCTCACAACCCAAACCAGCCACCCCCAAGGCCATGTGCTTAACAGCAGAAGCAGCAGTCTGTCTGTGAACCAGATCCCTGTCCATCAAGGCATCCTCGAGCAATGGTGTGACTGCATAGATGTAATCCTTTCCCATCTCTCCGATGTACTCAAATAAGAAAGAGAGTGATTTCAGGACTCCATTCTGCACGTTAAGCTCCGGCACCGGTACTCATTCATAAGGGCTGGTAAGACTGTGAAAGGGGAGCAAGTTTCTGCAACAATAGCAATTGCAACAGTAGTGCAGACACGATTCTGACGCTCTTGCACCTTCAGATTGTTCAATAAAGTTGCCAAGACATCTTGCGGCCCAATTGCTTTTGCTATGTACCCGAAAGTGTTCACTGTAGCTCTTCTAATTCCCTTTTTGTGAGCCTTCAGCATCTCAAGAAGCTCAAAACAGATCCTCATCCATTCCCTAGCCGGAACAAACTCAGCACCACGGTCAGCAATCCTACCTACAAGGTCAATACAATTTTCCTGGACCTTCTCATGCCTATTCTTCAGGATTGGCGTAAGGCGGGGAAGCAGATCCTTGATAGGAGGAGTCATTTTGGTCATACCAATAACATTGACAATTGCCTTCAAAGCTCCTAAAATAGAACCCAGGACCTCAGGATATTCTTCTCCCAGGTACTCATACAGAACAACACCTAAATGACCCATCAGCTGCTCTTCTTGGCACTGCTTCATGACAACTGCAATCCGGGATATAAGATCAGCTGCTTGTTGCCTAACCTTTGCGCTCTTGTTGTTCAGGCGCCATTTGATCGTTCCACAAATCTGAGGCAGGTAAGGCTTCACTCTCTGGCCAAGAGAATTGACCACAGCACCAAACCCATTAAGCATAACATTAGCATCATCACTGGTTTGTTCTTGGAAAGCATACAGAATGCCATCAATAAGAAGCTCTTCCAACCTGGCATCAATGTCTGAAGCCCCCAAGTTGGCAACAACCTTCTCAATGGTCTCCATCACCATTCTCCTATATGGCTCACTCTCATCCTTGAGATCTTCAACTATTCTTCCCACAATATCAGCAACTCCAACCTTGTTTGCAATCTCAACTGTTGTATCAACAAGCTGCTTGTAGTTCCTACGGTCCAATGCCATCCTCCTAACCCAGAAGTTTTTGAAGAAGTCTGGAAGAACGTCATTACGAATGTAATCAGCCTCCACACCTTCGGTACTCACACACTGCTTAACACTTTCAACACAATCTTCTTCATTTCTTCATCCGGCGATTGGAACTCCCGAATAAGTATGTGCATCACTTCCTTTGTATAATAACTAGCATACACCGCATCCATAAGAGGAATAATGAAACCAATAGCCTTCAAGAAGCAGCTAGAACCTTACCCCGATGAGACCGAATACCCTTCCAGAGCGGCTTTAACACTGAATCAAAACTTTCTATACCATAAGGAGCAGCTGCTTCAGCAAGTGCAGCAAGAGAAAGTGCAGTAATTGTCCTCACCTTCTGATTCTCATCATTCAATCCATGTTCGATGATTTCTACAAGGGACCTCAAGTGTGGAAGGACAGCACATCCCATAAGATTGCAATCTGCTGAACAATCTTAATACCTGTGTGCCGAGCTTGCCAAGACTTCTTACTCTGGCAAACAGCTTTCAAGAAAGGCAAAAGAGCGGAATTCCCAAGCCGATGCAACCACACTAAAGCTCTGGCGGTTTTGTATTCCTTACATATTCATCAATGTTGTCATATCCGGCCTCATTGCAGCAATCATCGTTGCCAACCAGCTGCCTTGCTCAGATTGGAAATGATCTCTCTTCCTTCAACACGAGCATAGTAGTCTTCATCGATCAACAGCGGCTCAATAACAACAAGAATCTTATGAACAAAAGGCCTGACCAGCTCATCCAACTTATACAACACCCGATCAATAACCTTCACCAAGAGATGCCTCTCTTGATCCTCCAAAGTCGGTTTGCATAAGCAAAGGCAGGATCTTATTGAACAACGGCCAGCCCCAACTCCCTAGCCTTATCAGTGAGCTGCCGAAGCGCTGTCTTCCTCTGAGGAGGGGTCCCATTCTTCACCTTAAGCAACAACTTCATAATCTTCCTCTCCTTTTGCTCTTCAGGGCCCAATTTCTCCTCTTCCTCCTCATTCAACAAAACCCCAAAATACTGATAATCCTCCGGCTTCATGAACGGCAAGCCACCAGGCGCCTCCTTCGCACATCAAATTGCTGCCCACGGTTCTCTTCAGGAATAGCATAAAGTGGCGTGCCAACGGTGTAGGAGTAGCTAACAACTTCCGCGCTGGAGTTCTAATCGGTACATAAGAAGCTGGGGGTCCAGAATCTTATACCTTCTTGAGGGAACATAGCATCAAGCTCTTCATCAGTCAACGGCCTGTTCCTCTCCTCAATGTCTCTCTCCCATCTCAACAAATTATACTGCTCTGGCGTAATTGCACCCCTATTAAGAATTGCTCCGGTGTCGGAGTGGCAAGATCAACCCCACCAATTGGAGTAACCCGGGAGTGAAAGCAGCAGCAGGGTCGCTCCAGCACCAGGCAGTGGTTTGCACTGCCCATGCTTGCTGGAGTTTCATCCCATCTCGACCTCTGTCTCTTCGGGGTCGGAGTGGCCATCCCAGCAAGCTTGGGCGTTGCATCCCAAGTCATTCCAGCAGGTGTTGCACCGGGAGTGACCCCACCCGCAGCTGGAGTAGCATCAGCATCAGCCAACCGGCCAGGTGTGGGGGGTTTCATCCCAGCGATTGCGCCGGGCAACAGATGGAGTCGCATCCGCTGCAACCCGACCAGGTGTTGGGTTGCATCCCAGCGCCCAGACCCACTCCCTGGGGTTGAATCCGGCACATCCCAATCCGAGTCAGTCTTCGCCTTCTTAGCAGCTGAACTGGTGTCATCTTGAGATTGATCCCATCTGTTTCTTCTCTTTGTGAAGCAGGCTCGGGAGCCGCAGCAGCAGTGGCTTTATTATTCTTCTCCTCTTCCTTCTTCTTTGCAATTTCCTTCAAAAGCTCCTCCTTTTGCCTCTTAACCGCTTCTTCTCTCATCACGTCAGCATAGGTCCTCACGGAGGGTCCGGCGTCTGCTCTCCGCTCGCAAACGGATCATTTCGATCGGGCGAAATGATACGATTCAGCCTCCGGCGCCTGTAATCATCCTCGCGATCGATGATCCTCAGGGCTTCTTGAACCCAGAGTCGTCGTCAGCCTCGGCGCCGACCCTCGGCAGGTCTTTGAGGGACTTGGGGCCAGTGATGGAGGCCATCCGGCGGACTACTTCGCGGCCCCCGTCATCTTGGTCGTCCTCCTCCTCCGTTACCGAATGGAACGCTCGTAGCCCTCGAAGCGATTGTTGACGTTGTACAGATCAGCATCGAACGTGACAGAGCGAGG
>JAVJIF010029013.1:0-12951 GCA_038442645.1 Agave tequilana
CCTTTGCCTTTAATGCAAATCTATTTATATGGACTCAATTATGTTTAAGGATATGTATGTATACTTCTTGTGTTGTCAAAACATACATATACCTGATGAAACATTATTTTTTTTAAAGAAAAATGAATGAAAAATTGTGATAATTTTCATGTTTTAAAATTTATGATTAAAGGAATATGAGCTTTATTGACATTTTTGATACCTTTTCCACATAACACTAGTGCACTCACCTCTTTTGAAAATTTTATGGACTTTATGGATATTAGAGTGTTTTAGTGCCCTGTGATTTACTTGTGTTTCATGAGAAATATTTTTACCTTATTCCTTACTTGAAGGATCTTTAACTAGTTTTTCAAATTATTTTAACTAGTGAATTGTTCATTTGGTAGAGTTTTCAAACAAAGCTTATTTTTCAAATCTATTTTTGAAAACCCCTACCATCAATGGGAGGATGGATGGGAGATCATGTTCATGAATGCTTTAAAATGAAAATCATTTAAACTTGAACCATGATAAGGGGGTAGGTTATGAGATATACACTTGATCTTATTGTTATGTCATTGGTATCTTTGAATCGTTTCAATTGGTATCAATATGAACTTATTTTGTATATATTCATATATTTGTTTTCTTATATATGTATGTATCAGTATCAATTGGTATACTCTTTTCATACATATATATATATGATTTTCATGTGCTTAACTTTCAATTGGTTCACATTTTTGTTTAAAGCACAATGTTTATGATGAAAAAAAAATTTTTATGTTTTCCATTGATATCAAAATGCTTCACCTCATATTTGTTAAATGTCAATTGGTATCAATATGTTTTTACAAAAATGATTACTTTCAATTTGGTATCTTAAAATTTGTTTGTTTTACAAAAGATTTGATACCTTTAAAAATTTTGTTTAAGAAAAATTAATAAAAAAAAACATTTTGTTGATATGTTTGATTTGACCCCTTATTGATCTCTTTGTTTATGACAAAAAGGGGGTGAAAATTTTGTGTTGATTTTGTTTTACCTTAAATCCTTTGTTGATGATGACAAAAAGGGAGGAGAGGTATTGCTATATATGCATGTTTTTATTAAAAGATTTTATGTTTAATGCATATATGTTTGGTATTGCAACTAGGAGAAAAAGATTTTGATTTGTTTTATCTCCATTCATTTGCATACATGTTTATGAGGTTCATTGCATATATTTATTATTTTGTGTTATGCATGAGTTAAGGGGGAGCTTCTTTGAAGCTTTACTTTAATCCTGCATATAACTCCATGAGTTTGTCATCATCAAAAAGGGGAGATTGTTGGCCCAAAGGGCTTATCACCCTAGTTTGATGATGATCAACTCATGAAGTTATGTTTACTAATGATCTTGTGTTTAATTAGTGACAGATTCATTATCAAGATCTTAGTAGGTGCATAGCTCAACAAAGGATAAAATGTCAAGATTTGAAGCTAGGACGGTGTGATCCAAGGAGCTTTTTGGATCAAGCTTGGACCAAATCAGAAGATGAGAAGCCTTCAAGTGAAGACTTCAAGAAGATGAAGACTTGTGTCTAGGTATAAGATTTTGTTTTTGTTTTAGTTAAAAATGTAAAGGATAGAATAGTGGTGGATTGCTCAAGTATACGATGCACACACACTCTTGATAAAATTGTTTTCATAAAAGATTTTTTAGTTTAGAAAAGATTTTTCTTTGTGACAAAAATACTATTTGATTTTTATATTCATGTTTACATCTTTCAACCAAAACCAAGTTTATGCTTAATGCCAAAAACATAGATATCTCATTTGATTGTGTAGTGGATCATATCCATACACACTATGCTTTAAAAGTATATCGTGTTTTGTATTTGATGAAGATTTGGAAAAAACATGTTTTGGAAAAATATTATTTTGGAAAACAGTTTTCAATTGAGCAAATATTTCCAAGTTACAAAAATAGTCCCCTTTTATAACATGCCTTGATTTGTGTGCAAGCATGTTTGTATTTCCAAAGTTATTGGTTAAACTATTTTTAGATTTTTATGTATTTTATGGGATTTTATTTAAGCCAAAAGACCAAGTTTAAAATCCCAGAAAACTGTTTCAGGCTTCAGATAAGTCGACTTGCCTCCTATAAGTCGACTAATCCTAGAGTCGGCCGACCGGACCGGTCGACCGACGTGCACAGATGTGCACGCCTTGTGTACTGGAGGACGGCCGACCGTGCCGGTCGACCGCTCCAGAGAGCTCTGCTCTCTGGAAAATTCAGCCGACCGTACGGGTCGACCGACAGAGAGTTAGACTCTCAGCTCCAGTGGGTCGGTCGACCTGGCGGTCGACCGTGGCTCCAACGGTATGATTCCGACGTTGGCGGTCGACCGCACGGGTCGACCGGCAGTTCTGACAGAGCCCAACGGCTATTATTTTTCTGGCCTATATATTTGGGGTTGTGGACTGTTTTAAAAGAAGATTTGAGAGAATCTTAGAGCCAGTTTTCCCATTCATCCAGAGGTTTTTCTCCACAAATTTGAGTGCAAATATTTCCAATCAAAAGGAGAGTTTTTATTTAGAGTGTGTTAAAAGAGATTTCTTGAGTTTTTCACCATAGCATTCATCCTTATTTTTCTCACACCACACTTGAGCTATCCATTGCTATATCTACCTATAGGTGTGTTGTAGTGAGTAGTGCTTTAGGTGATCAAAGTATTGTGATCACCAAAGATCTTTTCTTTGTTCTTTGAGGAGACGGGCAAGTGTGCTCGTGATTATTTCGGGTCCTAGTGTGGACTTGTTGTTTCGGGTTCGGGTTGCGAACTCCGTGTTTGAGGTGCGGCCTCGGCGAGCCGTGGGCTTGCGGTGTGTACGGGACTAGGGAGTCCGAGGGCTTGTAGGGTTGCGGCACCGAGGAGAGATCCATTGGGATCTTGCATAGTGGAAATCCTTCGTGTGTCGAAGGCGGGGATGTAGAGCAAGTGTGCTCGAACCTCGAAACATACCATTGTGTTTGCGATTGCTCACACTCTCTCTTTGTCTCTTTTATATCTTGCATACTTTTATTGTCCATCTTTATATGCTTGATATATCTTGTGTGCATAATTGATATATACTGCTTGGGTTGTTTGCTAACACTTGTATTTAACCAAGAGAGCCAACGCGGCACCTCAACCATTCAAGGGGAATCTAGAGGAGTTTGTCCAGAGCCCTTCACGGGGAATTCGGCAACACTCTTTGGTTATACGTGGTGTTTAGTGTAAAAGTTTTAATTAGGTCATAATTGTTTTAGCTTCCGCATTATTTGCATCAATTACCATTAAGTGACCATTGATTAGCCTTCACCTATTCACCCCCTCTAGGTGAACCTACACTATCCATATACAATATGCTTCAAAATTGTTTCAATATCATGTTTTTGTATTTACATGAGTTTTGGAGAAAACGGTTTTCCATTTCAAAATCTAAGTTTTGAAAAATACGGATTTTGATTTAAGGCAAAATTTTCATATCATAAAAATAGTTCAAATTGTTTATAATATGTTTTGAATTTTGTCACACATGTTTGTATTTCAAAGATCTAATAAGAACTTATTTTTGTGAAATTTATGTGATTTTATGGGATTTTTTAAGTCAAAGACCCAAGTTTTTAAATATTTGACCTGGCTGTCTGCCGGTCGACCGGACCGGTCGACCGTAGCAGAAGTCGGCTGATCGGTCCCGGTCGACCGACGTGCACAGGACGTGCACGCAGCCTGGGCTGGTAGGCCGGTTGACCGGACGGCGACCGTTCCAGAGAGCTTTGCTCTCTGGAAATGGCCCCGTTCGATCGGCCAGTCGACCGGCAGAGAGCTGCTGCTCTCTGTATCCAGTCCGGTCGACGGTGGCAAAATAGTTATAAAAATGACCTTAGGCCGGTCGACCGGGCGGTCGACTAGAAGGGCAAAAATGCCCTTTTCTGCTGCCAACGGGCAGATCTATTTGAGGGTTATAAATACCTCATTCTTCAGCTGATTTCACTAAGATTTCAAGAGAGAAAATTACATCTTTCACGTGTTTTTTAGCTAGAGTTTTGGGTTTAAAAGATCAATCTTTATTTGTTTTTAAAGTGTTAGAATTTTAAAGAAAATAGAGTCTTTTGGGAATTGGTTTTGATCTAAATTTCTATATCTATTTGGAGATTTTCCCAAGAATTTTTTTATTCCAAACACTTTATTTTCTCACACTTGAGCTATCATATCTATCCTATCTATAGGATGTTGTTTAGTGAGAAAATTTGTTTTGTGGTTTGTTGAAACCACCAAGTGTTGTAAACCTTTTCTTTTGCTTTAGCTTTGTGCCTAGCCTCCTGTGTAGAGGTTGTTGGTATTTGAGAGAGGAGTTGTGTACTCCTAGTGGTATTTGCCTAAATCCTCAGTGGAGGTTCCCTGTGTGGGAAGTCCTGTGTGGACGCTATAGTGAAAATCTTTCTGTGTGAAGGCGGGAACGTAGAGCTGGGTGCTCGAACCTCGAAATATATCTCGGTGTTTGCGATTGATCCACTATCTCTAAACTCTCTCTTATTTACCTTGCATTGATTTATATTGTTCATATCATATATGCTTGGGCTTGTTTGTGTGCCATACTTGTGTTAAACTAAGAGAGCTTCATATAGTACCTCAACTCTTATTCAGAGGAATCAAGATGAGTTAGTCCAGTGCCTTTTATCGGGAATTCGGATACACTCTTTGGTTACACTAAGTGTGTTGTAATTAGTTTTTAAATTCCACATTATTTGTCATTAGATTAGCCATACACCTATTCACCCCCCTCTAGGTGTACTTTCAATCGGTTGTGTTATTTTATATTATATTGTCTAGAATTTTTATTTGATTAGCTATACACCTATTCATCCCCCTCTAGGTGTAATTTCAAAAGTTTACTAAAATTACCAATGGTCTTACTTCTTTAGGTGATGCTATTGACAATGATCAAAAAGTGAGGAAGGTCATCCGCGCTCTCAACCATCATGGGAAGTCAAATCCACAACATTAAAGGAGCTCAATGACAAAGAAGAGATGAACTCATTGGTCTTATTGGCAACCTCAAGACTTATTAGATGGAAAGAAAAGTAAGAGAAGAGAATGCACCAATAAAGAAGAAATCACTAGTTTTCAAATTCACTCCTACCATCTCCGATGATGAAGATGATAACCAAAAATATAATGGAGATTTATCCCTTCTTATGAAGAATGTTAGAAGGATGTACAACAAAGCCAAATTTAACAGTCGAAGAAGATGGCAAGGGAAGGAGGAGAAGAAGATAGTTTGCTTCAAATGCCGAAAGCCCGAACATGTCATTGCCGATTACCTGGATACAAAGAGCAAACCCTCAACCTCTAAGAAGCCCCACAAAAGAAGGCCTTGAAAGCTACTTGGGATTCGGAGAGCGAATCCGAAGAAGAGGTGGACACAGCTAACAGTGTTTCATGGATAATGAGAACACATCCAAGGTAACATCTGAATCTTCTCTCGAAGAATGTGAATTGTTAATGGATGAATTGGGTGAAACTTTTGAAGAACTTTCATACAACTATGATTTTATTAAAAAGAAGTAATTAAAATGAAAAAGAAAAATGATCTTCTTCAAAATAAATTAATTATTATTTCCAAAAAAAGAAGTTTTGTCTTACACTCTTGAAACGTCACAAAAGGATTTTGATTCACATAAAATCTCTTGCAAACCAAATTTCTTATTATTGATGAAAATGAGATTTCAACTTTAAAAAATAAAATTAATACTTTAAGCAATGTTTTTAAAAAATTATGAGTTGGACAAAGCTAGATTAGGATTTATGTTTCCTAAGAGGCAAACTCAAACGAAACCACACACTACTCATATTTCACATGCTCACTGATCGGAGGGAAAGCGTGCACGAAAATGTGTATTTTGAAATCAAGAGTTTAAGTGTTATAGTGCTTTGGCTTTCTTGATACTTCCGTTATAGCATATAAGCTATATGGGTCGAATCTACAGGGACAAGAGGCAATAGAAGTATTAACAATTTGTGTTCACGTTGGTTATTAATAAGTTCTTCTTTATTTAATAAAGAGAAATGAAAAAGAAAAGAAAACTAGAAGTGGTAGGAGGAGAAGGTGATGAAAACAGTGAATGTAAGAAATAGTATTGGTGGAGGAAATAAAATAAGAAATAAAAGTGATAGTGAGAACATTGTTAAGTGATTTAGAAAGTGGATTTAAAATAGAAAAGAGATGAAATTTGTGGTGAACGAAGAAGAAGATGAAAACGACGATAAAAAATGATAAAGTGGATTTGGAAATGGTTTTGAAAATAAAGTAAAAAGAGAAGAAAACTCATAACTACTAACTACTAATTACTCCACTAATATGCTAACCTCTTAGTGATAGTTGTCTCACATGGATCCTTGGCCATACTAATCCTTGTTTCAAGAGATGTTTCAAAACATGGTACATAAGATTGTTCTTCATATCCACACTCAACAGAAAAATGCAAGCTACCATTAATTCATCAAAACTACAATAGAGTAAGCATAAAATAAAGTGAACATTGCATGTTAGTTTGTTAGTGAGTTAGATGTTAGAATGTTAGAATCCATCATAATTGTAAGAACAAGGCCTTTTAGAGGCAATTAGATTCATGTGAATTATCAATCAAGAGTTAGATTGGTTAGTGGTTAGTAGTTAGTCACCATGAGAGAAAACTAGCTAAGCATGTAAATGAAACAAGGAAGAAACAATGGAAAGAAAGGAAGAACTTTTACATAGATTGTCACACTCTATTATAAAGAACTCTCTCATTTTCCCATAAATCAATCTCTGGACTAAACCTAGATCTAAAGAAGAAAGAAAAATACAATAAAAAAAGATAAAAGAAAAAAAAAACTACAGTACAAGTAGAAGGGAAAGAAACCTAGCTTACTGCCCTCAAACCTCCATGCTGGCCCGCAGATGCAGTATTTATAGGCAAATGAAGCATCTGGAAGACGAGACGACGCCACGCGGTAAGAATCAAGGCCAGTGACCCTGATACTGCCGTAGATCCGCGACAAGAATTAGGGCCAATGACCCTAATACTGCCACGGATCCGGGGCTTGGGCCGCGGATCTGCGGCCTGGTCAGGGCCAATGGCCCTCCACATATCTCGCCCAGCTGCGATAAGCTTCTGTATATGTACAATTTTGGGTATTTGGATCCGTATTACTTTCAGATACGTCTTCAATTCGGGAATCCAATGTAGTCTTCTAAAAGCTCTTGACTTGGCCTCCAAGAAATGTGGAATAATTATCTGAAATTGGGTTTAATTAGGCCGTTATTACTATTTTGTCCCTAAACTCTATTTTGCCCCTAAACTCTTGATTATCTGCATAAAAGGCTAAAACACGGGTAAGAAACAACATTTAATTAAAAACAGAGAGAAAATGCGATATGAAAAATGCAGAATTGGATACTAATCACTCACACACAACATCATGCACACCATGCCACACACTTCACATGCTCATGTTACACATGCTCATCATGCTCACACACATCATACATTTTTATATACCAAGGTGTACTTATGCACCTATTATGGCCACAAAGGTCACTTGTTTAAGTTTTGTTATGATAGACTTAATGTTTCAAATGATCATATTTGAGTTCGTAAGATTAACACTCTAGGACCCAAAAAAATTTGGATACCAAAGTCAACACCTTTATAATTGATGTAGGTACGCACCAAGACTCTAAGACGTAGGGAGTAATGGTACCTTGATAGTGGTTGCTCAAGGCACTTGACATGAGACATCAACAATTTTATAACACTATCAAGGTATCATAAAAGTGGCACCGTCACCTTCGGAGATGATTCAAAGAGCAAAATCATTGGTAGTGGTAATATCAAAATTGGCTCATCTCCTTTAATTGAGAAAGTTGTTTTGTTGAAGGTCTTAAGCACAGTCTCTTAAATATTAGCAAACATCGTGACAAAGGTTTTAAACTTATTTTTAATGATTTCACTTATGATATTTTCGACAATAAAATAAATGCTTGTATTCTTTTCGGTTTCATCAAAATAATATTTACATGATCGATATGTTAAATTTACATTGCAATGCCACTTGTTTAAATACTTTTAATGAAGACTCTTGGCTATGGAATAGGAGACTAGGCCATATATCAATTGAATAATTGATCTTTCATAAAACCTAGATAATATGCACTTTTTGATTGTGTAGATTTTTGTGATTTCAACTCTCACCATCAAGCCACACACACACACATATCTTCTTGTTTTAGTTTTTTTTTTGGCTTTCTAGTTTAACCGGGTAGCGAGCCTGTAGCCAGTGACGCTGGAATCAGACGATCTTAGTACACCAGATGAGAAAACATCTCTTGGGCTTAAGGATTCGAGTAACTAAGGCCACAAAATTAGGAGAGATTATTTGTTTCTTTTGACCACCGTTAGGCGTGAATAATCATGCTTTCTGAGGCATAATTATTCGGCTTTAATAAGTGGTTTTTTCATTCACGTATACAATATTTTTTTTATTACTGTTTTTTAATTTTTATTTATGACATTTTAAGTCTTCCAACCCAAAATGTATAAGTGTGAAATGCATACTCTCTAAGACAAAAAATTCAAGATCAAATTATCTTTTCAATCTTTCTTACTTAACATAATTTTAAGTAAGATCCATTATTTTGACTAGGTTTAAGATGTCATAATTGTGGTTTCTTAATTTCCAAGATCATCTTAATTTCTTAATAAAAGATCAATTTTTTTTCTCTTGTTTCAAAAAGTTTTTCCTTAAGAAAGGGAAAATCCTATACAAAAGGTAAAATTTTAAAAATATCCTAAAAGAAGTAAAAAGAAAAAAAAATCTAAAAACTCTACGTTAGTGGATCTTCCCCTATACTTATCTTATGCATTGTCTTCAATGCATCGTGAATGTATGTATGCATGAAAATATAGAGGGAAGGAGAATTTATCTTAAGGTGGTAGTTTCAGTGGCGGTCTGATTGGTATACGAAATGCAGCCCAATCAAGATTATGTGGAGTTTGCAGGAACCCGTAGTAACCTCTCTAGTATAACCCAATAATTAATTGTGAATGATTTTTATTAGAAATTTTACCCCATCAAAGTTTCAAATTTTAAAATAATTTCAAAGTCATTTTGTTTAACACCTTTATCCAGAATGGAATGTGATTATGCTGGAATGATTGATTAGGTTCATGAAGTATAAGAACTAATACAACCTCAGAAAATTGATTGAAATCAAGTAAAAGTTCTGAAGTCAAAATTTGTTCAGAAAGTGAGTTCAAATCAAGAAGTTAAAACTCTACTTCACATTTATTTTCCCACAATAGAATGTGATTTTGAAAAATTAGTGATTATGGGAATGAAAACTAACTCTAAAATGTTGCTCAAATTGGGCAACAAAACAGGAGTCAAAATGATTCAGAAATTTGAACTGGATCACAAAATTGAGGATCGGGGTTACATTCAAGATTGAGTTCAATTTATAAAAATGAAAACTTGCCAATTTTTCAATGTGATTCTCAAAAGTATGGTATTGATCAAGTTCAATATGTTGATCTTAAAAGATAAATGATTCAATTTCATGATGAATGGGCACATGATTCAATACTGATGCGAAAAAGTAATTAAAATAGGGTAAAGATATCAATGGTGAGTCAAGAAGTGAAATTGAATTACCAAGTTGAGATTCAGGATCATATTCATTTTCAAATTTAATTTTGGAAGGGATAACTTACCAAATGGTTAATGTGGTTCTCAAAACATGGATTTTGCTCAAGTTTAAATGGGTATGATGAAATTAAATTTTGGGTTTCAAAACAACATGATTTCTGGGCCAGATGGATAGAGTTAGTGATATCAAGATTGGTCAAGATTGATAGGAAAGAGTTTCTTCATTCCTAGTGGTGTTGAGCAATTGACTTATTTAGGCTTCTAATCTATCAACAGGACTGGGTAACAGAATTTGTGCTTAAACCATATCTTTCATACTCTTTTCTAACTCTTTCGGTTCTTCTTAAAAATGTGAGTATAAAACTTAATTTTAAAAATTGTGGTGAAATTGTAAGTCCATCAGATTTTGAGATTGTCGCTCAGACTCACGCAAGAGTATCATACTCATTTTCAGGACAAATGGTTGTTCATTTTGAAGAGGTGGGACTATAAAGGATGAGTGTGAATCTTGAAATTTTAGTTGAAATGGTGAGTCCAATATATTTTGAGATTGTCTCTCGGACTCACGCAAGAGTTCTACACTCATATCCAAGACTGATGGTTGTTCATTTTGAAGAGGTGGGACTGAGTATGAATCTTAAAAATATTGTGGATATAGGGAGGCCAACATATTTTGAATTGCCGCTCGGCCTCTTGCATGGCTTCTATACTCTTTTCTAACTTAGATTTTTCTTCTATTGGTTATTACAGAAAAAGAGTATATGAAGCTTAATGTGGGAAAAATTATGAATATTGTGAGTCGAGCATATTGAAAATTGTTGTTCGGACTTAAGCATGGCTTCTATGACTTCTATGCTATTTTTAATTTGGATTTTCTTTCAAATGGTGGCTCTAAAAATGGAGTAAAAATTGGGGAACAAATATTGTGGATAAGGTGGAGATAAATCCCTATTAACGCTGTGAAGAGTTGAATTTTTTTTAAAAATTTTGGTCATAAGATTAGAGGTATAGGTTATATTGAGTCGATACATCCAATCTGGCTTATTTGGTTTATTCTTATTGTACAAAGTCAAGTTGGAGTTATTCGAGTCAAATGAGATCGGGGTGAAATATGTATTCATATTAAGATTGAAAAAAAGATTGTTGTTGAAATCCATTTCACAAATAAAAACAAACAAAAAGAACAAACAAACAAACAAAGAAAAAAGGAAAAAATAAAAATAAGTCTATACTAGGGTTGACCTAGACCTAAATGACTCCTAACAGATTGAAGTTTTACCTGCACAAATACAAAAGTTTAGAAATAGAGAATAGAATGTGAAAGTTCTTAATTCTACCGCAATAGCAAGTGACTATGTGGGTCGTGATCCATAAGGAGGGACTTACGATGGAAGCGTGTTGTAAGTTCCCTTTTAATTCACTTAAAATGGTTAAAAATTCTTCTCTTATTCT
The DNA here is from genome assembly GCA_038442645.1 of Agave tequilana. Classification (NCBI taxonomy): domain Eukaryota; kingdom Viridiplantae; phylum Streptophyta; class Magnoliopsida; order Asparagales; family Asparagaceae; genus Agave; species Agave tequilana. Next base: position 11,154 of record JAVJIF010029013.1, read on the forward strand.
TATAAAGAAAAGGAAAAAGAATCTATGGTTAAGTTAAAAAGAAAGTGGTAGATTGAGAAAGTAGAGAAAATAAAAGATAAGTTTATATAAAGAAAGTGAAAATAGTTAGAAGAGAGTTGTGATTAGTGGTAATATAAACTAAAAATTAAAAAAAAGAAAAATTCTAAAAGTACTTATTTACCTCTTTCAATTGATGACTTACCTTGAATTCTTGGCAAAGACTTACCTCATCTTGAAGGCGAGTAAAGCATGGAGAATAGGCTTTTTCCGTTTCCAGACTTAAACTATGAATTTAAATACAAGCAAAAAAATAAATAGAAATGACTATCCATCACCATAGGCCTTCAAGGGCACTTGCCATGGCAAGGCAGGTTCGATGCTATAGATTTCATTTGGATTATCATCAAAACCTGATAGAAGAAGAGTAAGAGAAAAGAAGAACATAAAAACGTAACTTTGAATCGATTCAAATAACAATTGTAACCCTCGGTTCCCAATATACGTATGTCAATACTGGTATCTAATACTGATTTAATCATCTTGGTAGCTGAGTTGAGGGCATTTCAGCTCAAGATATTATTTTCCATTATTTTGAATTTTTCTGAAATTTTGAAATATTTTTGGAAATTATTGGAGAAGAATCTTAATTCAGGGTCGATCGGTGCTATAGGCTGACTCTGAGATTTTAATTAACAATCGGAAATGAATTTTAGAAATTTGACTTCACAACAATGTTTAGGATGACATCTTTTATTTTTGAGAATTTTTGAGGATTTTCCTGAATTAATAGAGTTTTAATCCAATAAACTAATGCTTAAATATTTATTCAAAAAAGAAAAGAAAGAAATTTTCAATAAAAACAAAATAAAAATAAAAAAGAATTGGAACAAAAACTCGTGTACTATGTTGGAACCCATGACCCATTAGAAAGGAAATGAATGCACCAACCATGTTGCTTTCTTGGCATGTTGCGTGAAGGAGTAAATATACATTATTTAACCTTATTTCCTTTGACCCCTTTATTTCAAAATTGAATTAAATCAAAGCATTAGATTGTTTATTCACATATTTGGACCCATGGCCACCACCCCACTATCCTGACGCCCAGACCACTATGCCACATTGGCATGTGGTCTAAAAGCCCAAGCCCATTTATTTAAACCTCCCTTTAACTCCCCCCATCTTCTCCAACTTCCCCTACTCTCTCTAAATTCTCCCACACTTTCTCCCCCTCATTCTCACTCACCTAAACTGAACCACTACTCCTCCCACATAGCCTAACTCTCAGGGGGCTTAGGGGTGTGTGTGGTGCCTATAAAGGAATATCTCACATCTCAAGTCACTTGCAAAACCTGAACTTCTCTCTCTTTCTTTCACTGCACTATCTCTTCCCTCTTTCCAACTTGGCGAGATTCTGAAGTGCTGGATGAGGAGAGGAAGATTCAGACTGAAGGGAAGCATTCCAGGTATTTATTTTACATTTTTATAGAATTTAGTTCGTTGTGGCATTTCACCGAACACGTAGTATGCATTACATGTTAGCTGTAGTTTCACCATGAAAATCATATGCTAAAATTCTAATAAAAATATTCTGAGGTACCCTAGATATACATCCTAATTATAGTGATTTTTATTAATATTTTACGAAATTTGTTTTTATAGCAAAAAAGAAAAAGAAAACTGTGCTGTGCGCTGTGCTGTGCACAGCTCGAACCAGACCAGACCCGAGTCTGGTCAGCCAGACCAGGCTGGCCTGGGCCTGGTCAGGCCAGACCAGACCCGACTGGGTCTATGCTGG
>JAVJIF010029014.1:0-113894 GCA_038442645.1 Agave tequilana
CGCAAAGAAAGTGGCTCCATCTCTTTTGAGGTTCTGACAACCTCCCGTGGAGCCAACATAGCTTGCGACAACGTCTCAAAAGAGACCGCAAAATCAATATCTTGGCTCATGGCTAACATAGTGGCAGAAGCCAATTTCACTACCAAACTTCTCCCAAGGCTCAACAAACGCAGTTTGCAGGGGGTTCATATCAACTCCTGCGAGCCAAGCAGATTGTTGATCATCGACGAAGACGTCAAGCTCGCCATCAACAAACAGAAGCTAAAGACAGTGTTGCTGGCATTAAACGCGAAGCTCGCGTTTAACCCTGCATTTTTGCGATAAAACGCAATGCTCATGTTCATAAGCTGCGCGTTTCAACGCCAAAATGCGAAGCTCGTGCCCAGCCTCAGCTGTGTCAAAACGCGAGGTCTGCGTCTTACTTCAAGAACGCGACACTTGCGTTCAGCCTAAGTCTGCATTAGAACGCGAACCCTCGCGTCTCAATTCTAAAATGCAAGAACTGTGTTTAGCATACAGTGTAAAAACACAAGACACGCGTTCAGAGGAGGCTGTGCCAGAACGCGACCTCAGTGTTTCACTTCTAAAACACAAGAGTCCTGTTTAGCAACGTGAAATTCACGTCCATCCCCAAGAGGCCAAGTTCAAATGTGAACTATTAAGCCCTCACTCCATAGGTTCGAGCTAGTTCTTCAGATACCCTGCAACGGATCTGAGAAACTACTTAGTGAGAAGAGGAGTACTTCTCAAATCGCTCCTCAGTACCATTGCGAGCAGTCATTTTGGCGGTGCTCTCTGATTGTCACTGCAACTTTCAGATGACTAAGCCGTCAGTTTTTAGCCTATTGTCAAAGGCTTCAAACTCAAACTCCACCAAGAGCGACAATCTCGCAAGAAGAAGTCATTCTGTGACGCTGAGTGCCAAGAGGTGACTTCCAACATGGTGGGTTTTAAGCACCACACCAAGCAAGTCGAAAGGGAAGCAACTTGCCCTTAGTTCTGAGGAGTTGGCTACTGAACATTCCTCAGACTTGAAAGAAATACTAATCGAGCCTGAAGAAACTTACCGACATACTCGGATCCGAACCGGAGCAATTTCTCCAATCGACTACAATTTGCTGGCTAGAAGGATTGAAACAGACGATGAGTACTCTGCCATCGTGGGATCTCATTCATCTAACTCTTATAGGGAGACAGAAGCCTTCACATATATGGTTGATATTCCAGAAGAGATAGCCAAGAAATTTAAGGAGCAGGCTCGCGTGCACACCCAGCATGAGATGCTTCAAGCCTAACAAGAGTCTATCAATGATCTCAAGAAGATCATAACTCTTTTGCTTAAAAGTCAAAGAAGAAGATGAAAAGTCTGAAGACTAAAGCTTCTTTTTCACAAAAGCAAGGGTATAGAGAAGGCGGATGAAAACTCTACCTCCAAACACTCTGATTGCAGTGAGAACAACTTTGGATATGAAAATCCTGAGTCTTCTTCTTTTGAAAAATCAGAAAATTCAGAAGATAATCATGCCAAGAAGATGAACGCTTGAGAAATGCCTGGAGACTATCTCAAATCGAAGCAATCTTCAAGAAGTGGGGGTGGTCAGACCATACCCGGTCGAGTGGGATTTCTTATTCAAGGCACCAAATCTGCACACCTTCAATGGCAAAGGTTCATCGAACCAACATATATACTACTTCAAATCCCAAACAGGGAATGTAGTATCAAACGATGTCATCATGGCTCATTTATTCATCGGCACTCTCAGGGGGTTGCCTTTGAATGGTTCATGAAGCTTCCTGTCGGCTCTATCAAAAATTGATCGAGCTCGGGAAGCTCTTCCTGGCGTGATTTTTCAAAGATGACACCAAAGTATCCGTGCCAACTCTCCTTGCTACAAAGCAAAAGAAAGGAGAGTCAATTAAAGTGTTTGTAAAGAGAGTTCAGAGTATGGCGCTCCGATGTCCAAGTGGCATGACACAATCTACACTAGTAGAGACTTGTCGCAATAACCTGCAAACCACACTCCTAGCACAAATAGGAGTAACTCAAAGTTGCACCTGGAAGCAACTAATCTTACAAGGCAAACAGCAGAAGACATAGTTACAAGAATAAGGCAGAAAGATTATAAGAGCATGTAGCATTGAATCTACTAGGCAACGAGGTGATCCGACTTCTACGACTGTCACGTTCAACAGTTACCTCTGAACAGTCTAAATCATTCCATCGGTGTTTGTCATTCCCATGGAATAAAAAAGCAAAAAAAAAGAAGTACTATCCCTGATCAAGTTCAACACCACACCTCTGATCAAATAAGTACTCAAAGGAAATGCTGATATCCCTATAAATTCGCTACGGAGTTTATACTTCTTTATCCTAGCAGGATTTTAGAAGTTATCCATGGAACAACAATTCGACGCCTCCGACGGCTCAGGATAGAGGAAAAAGTTGGCTTTTAAGCCCAAAAAAAATTCTCAACAACTCATCGTGCTGAGGGGAATAGCATGGCTAGCCCAACTCAAACGGTAGTTAGTAAAGGCATATCAATTCATTTATAGCTGAAAGTTTGCTAAAAATCTTGAGGGACCTGATCCCGCCTTCCTTCCAAAATCTCTTACCAATTCCCATCGATGGAATGGTAGGACTACAAAAAGCCTATGTTGTTTCCCACAGCGAAATAATAACAGATCAACATGCCAAGTTAACATTATACCTCTGGCATATCCACTGTTAAGTTAACATTAAATCTCCAATAGTGATTTCTCTCAATTTTTCCAGTGGAATAAATTACAGATCGGATCTATCATGTTAACATTACACCTCTAACAGCAAGACTTTGATGTATCCCCAGGGGGTAAAATTTCATCTTGTCAGTTATCTTCAATAGAATAACAAGTCCACTCAAAATACTGTTATGTTCAAAATCACACCTCTAACAGTAGACAAATCCCAGTCAAGTTAACATCACACCTCTGACCAAAATTTTAACTTGTCAGCCTTCTTCAGTAGATGGCGAGTCCACCAAACTGTTCAAATCGCAGAATCTCTCAGTCAAGTTAATACTACACTTCTGACCAAAGTTGTTCATATCGTAATATCATTGTTGTTAAGTTAACACTACACCTATGACAGCGATTCTCTCGATTTTTCCACCGGAAATGAGACATTAATGTCAAGCTATACTTTGATCATAAATACAAAATAGAATTCTTGTATCATAATAGGTCCATGTGTGATCAAAGTTCATCACAAAAACTAAGTAGAACTATATTTTGTGAAAATTACTTTTCTAAATGAAAAACCGTTTTCCCGAAACCCATTTTGAAACTAAATAGAAAAACATGTTGAAGTGTTTTCAAAAACATTTAGAGATATGAATGAAATGTGTGTTGTGGTGTGTGTGTGTGTGTGAATCTCAAGAGCTATAAAACTCACTACCTTAGTTTTAATAAGACTATAAATCCTATACTAAAGATACAAAAGTAAAAATCTTTTATAGTCTTTACTTATTTGCAATCTTGATCATTGAGCTTGGTGAATCTCATGTATATGTCTTTTGGTGCTTACGCTCTTGGATCATCATCTTTATGGCTTCAAAATAGTGTGAATCATATTGAAGAAGCCAAATGCAACAATAAGAATTCTGAAACTTATTTAAATGAAATTGTTAGAAAACATAACTTCATATGTTTTGTTATCATCAAAGTAAGGCAATTGGCCTTTGGCCAACAGATATGGGCGGAAACGTGGCAAAAACATCATTTTCGTCGTATTTTGTTTGAATTTAGGGGAACGCCAGCCCTCTCTATTTTCGTACCCGCATACCCCAAAGGCAGAGAGGGCACGACTCCAGGGGACAACTACGCAGAGGGTTTTAGTGTTAGGATTCTTCTTTTCTAAATATTTATTGTAGTTTTCAATTTGAGAGAAAAAATTATAAAGAGAAGACAGAGTGCTTGTTATTGATGGTGACAGCTCAATAAAGGTTCTTCTGTTCTTTTTAATTTACCTCTTTTTATTTTTTACTTGATTTAAATGCTTTATTTTCTTTTATTTGCTTTCTTTATGCCTTCTTTTAATTATGCCTTCTTTATAGCTTGGATTAGGAAAAGTTTCATGATAAAAAAGAGAGGAAGAATTATATTTAATTTTCTTTAAAGATAGTTATATAGAGAGTGACAGCCAATGGAACTATCCTACTTCTCTTCATCGTTACTCAACTTAATTGATCGCTTGCTTTCCTATAAATACCCCAAGGTATGTTCTTTATTTTCTTATTTATTTTCTTTCTTTTTAACTTAGTAATTAGAACACCAACACCATCTTCTTCTACCTTCTACTTTCCTTTTAATTTAGTTTAAATGTTTCCTTTTCTTTTCTTTTAAAACAAAAAAGATCTGTAACCAGTGTAGTAGCTTAGGAAGAAGACTTACATAACGCTTCCATCGTTGTTCTCCCCTGTGGGTCACGACCCGTTAGCCCTAGGCTACATGGTAGGCATTGAGGACTTAGTTGTTTTAAATTTCTATATTTTTCTGTGCAAGTTTGACTCAATCACAGGGGGTGTTTACTTAGCATCTCTTCTCTTCATAGACTTATATCATACATACATTTATTATATTTATTTTACCCTTTTTGTTGATGATTGACAAAAAGCGTAGAGAGATTTAGAGTTTATATATGCATGTTATGTTTTCATATATGTTTATGTTTGTTGTTCCGTTATGAGCTTTATTGAATATTTTTATATATTTATTTCCTATACAAGAGTTGATGGGGAGTTTTTACAAATATTAACTTTAATCCATGCATATATAACTCCATTAGTTTCTTCATCATCAAAAGGGGGAGATTGTTGGACCAAAAGCCCATCAGTCTAGTTTTTGATGATGATTAACTCATGGAGTTATAGTACTAAATGATCTTGTGATTGTTTAAGTTTTAAATATTAATCACATCTTAATTGGCATTTAGCTAACAACAAAAGATTCAAAGTCAAGTTTTGAAGCTAGCTGATCGGCAATAAGCATGCACAAATATAAGTAAATGAATGTGGGTCGATGTTACTGCTTTTGCGATTCTTCCATAGTAGCAAAGTAGTTATACGGTCGTATCCACAAGAAGGGAGAGCGACGGAAGCTTTGATGCGGCTTCTTTGTTCAAAGTAAAGAGAAAGTTCTTTGTTTCAAATAAAGAATTGAAATGAAAACAAGTGTTGTTTCAAGACTTGTTTGAATTGGTTTGTTGGTTTGTAAAAGTGAATTTCTTAATGGTAAAATGCATGGCTAACTTTCTACTAAGTACTCCCACTAATCTCTAACTTCTTGAAGATGTAGCCTCACGATAAATCATAAGCAAGCATAACCTTTATGCATAGGAACTATTCACGTTGGAGATTGAATGAAAGTCCTTCCTTTAACTTAGCTTTACACGGGTAAAACTTGAACATTCCCTTATCAAGATTAATTGGAAGCGAAAATAAGGGAGAAACAAGTGCACAAATGGTTTCGACAAAGATTAACAGGAACACCTCTACCTTACAAAGACAAGTAAAGTTTACAATCTATAGATCATCAAAAACCTGTTAAGCATGAAATATAAGAAAGGGAAATACTTGTAAATAAGTTGGACTTAGAACCCTCGTCTTAAGATGTCATAGCTCTCATTTGCACAAGCTTGTTTGACACTATTGACTCATTTGGGTTATCAATCAAGTTTTTAGAGATTAGTGGTTTAGTAGTTAGTTAGCCATGCAATGAAAGAGTTAGTTAGACATGAGTAAGAAAAGAAAACAACAAGAGAGAAGAAGAGAAGGAGTATTACACTAAATAAGAAAGTAAAAGCAAATGAAAACAACAAGTAATGGAAAGAAGAAAGAAAATTAATACTTGTATAAGCTTGTCACCTTCAAATACAACTTGTATACACTCTCTCTCTTTCACTCTAATGGCTAAACTAAATTAGAAGAAGAAGAGAACACAACAACTACAACTCCAAAAATAACTAACATAAAGATCCTAAACTCTCTGAATATATCCCTGAAGAACCCCCAAGGGATATTTATAGGCACTAGGGGAAAGGGGGCTAGGGGGCAACCCCTGGCCCGAGGCACTAGCGCAGCCGCGCCAGTACGGAGCCGCGTTTTCGCGGCTGTACCAGGGCGACGCGTGTAGCACCGCCTGTTGCGTGCAGTCGCTTCGGTCCCCCTGTCAGGTGGATCTCCTAGATTTCTGATTGATCTTCTAGTCTGACAAAATCACCCCCTAAAGTCAATGGCTACTTTGTAGGCCTTTAATCACCCATTAAATGGTGATTTAGGGTCTTCTTCTTCATTGCACACCATAGACCTAGGGTCACACAAGTAAACCATTATTAGCAGTATTTTATATAAGATAAATGTTCAAATATGTAAAATTATGCAATATTAGAGACTAATCACACCCCCCCACTTATCCTTTTACTCGTCCCGAGTAAAACAAAAATAAGAGAATTATTACACCACTTTCGCAGGTGACGCGATTGCACTGAGCTTGTAAAATAAGCCTTTAAGCCTCTAGGTTTCCCCTAGAGGAGGAGTGTTGTCTCTTGAGGGTTTTAGTGGATTGCACTCATAAAATCTAATAAATGAAGAAAAATGTTAGTTGTCAACAAACCTCTTTTAAGAAAAAGAACTTTCAATCATCTAAGTAAAAATGACTGAATGATGTAAGAATTAGGTTTAACCCTCATAAGTCATTATATACTTTAGCTTTCATAAAAGAAAAATTATGGTTTTTCTTTGAATTTAGAAAGGATCTTGTACTTCTAACTCATTCTATTATTTTGCTTTGTTAAATATGCATAATGTGTAAGTGTGATGTGCTTGGGATTTCTCAACTTAACTTTGAATGTCATTTAATTTTTTAATGTTTATCTAAATGTTTATTCTTAGTTTCCTTAGGCTTTCTACTTTGCTCATGTAACACATATCAAACCGATGATTCCCAAACCAGATGGTTTTAGGGCACCAGGTGAAAAAACACCCCTCAGGTCAAATATGTAAGTAAAGTAGGCCACGAAATTAAAATTACTTATATATATATATATATATATATATATATATATATATATATATATATATATATATTATTTGCGTGAGTAATCATGCTTCTTGAGGCACAATTATCTAGCTTTTTTCTTTCAAAGTTTTGTCTCTAAATCCCATGCGTGTGTGTGGGGTTTATGCATATTTTACTAAGCCTAAATAAAAGGTATGAGTTATTTTTCTTGTCCCTCCCAACTCTTAGTCAAACCATTGTTTTTTTTATTTAGGCTAAAATAAAGATTTCTTAATAAGGTTCCCTTAATTCTTACAATCTTTTGGCATTTTTATAAAGAGTATAAAATTCTTTTTTCGTTCAGGAGGTTTTTTTAATAATAAAAGGAAAAGAAAGAATGTTAGCACCCCCTACACCTGTTTAATGCATTATCCTCATACTAGTTATGTAAATGCAAATGCAATAGATAGGGGAAAGAAAAGATATCACCGTCTCCGTCGACTCGGGCTGGCCAAGTGCGAATAGGCAAAGGGAGAGGGAGAAGAGAGTAGAAAGAAATGTCCAAAAAGGGTATGTATAAGGGCTGAGCATATAAACAATGAGTATAAAGAACCCCTAAAAATAATTTTTTTGTTTTTTTTTTTGGGTGGTGTGTGGATGGGTATGGTCAGGTGTATGATGGAGCAAAATGACTCAGCATAATTTCAGCCTGGGATGCAGGCATAGTGGTCAAAAATGGCTTTAGTCTTTGCCCATTCACTTTGAATTCTGTATCACTCTTAGGATCAACAATAACCACAGCACCGTGTGGGAAGACGGTGAAAGTACACTTATAGGTGGTGAATAGGTGTATGGCTAATCTAATGACAAATGATGTGGAATTAAAAATAAATTGTAACACACTTAGTGTAACCAAAGAGTGTAGCCGAATTCCCGGTAAAGGGCTCTGGACTATCTCCTCTAAAATCCTCTAAATAAGAGTTGAGATGCTATGTAAAGCTCTCTTGATTCAACACAAGTGAAGCGCACAAACAATACCAAGCATATAAGTATGATATGAACTTTATGAAATAGTGCAAAGCACAATATAAGAGAGATTTTAGAGATAGTGGATCAATCGCAAACACCGAGATATATTTCGAGGTTCGAGCCACTGCTCTAACGTCCCCGCCTTCACATAGAAGGATTTTCACTATATCTTCCATACAGGACTTCCCACACAGGGAACCTCCACTGAGAATTTGGGTAATACAAACTTGGAGTACACAACTCCTCTCTCAACCAACAATAACCTCTACATTGAAGGCAAGGCATAACAACAATCACCTCTACACTTAGAGGGATGGGCATTTAGCCAAACAACAAACACCTCTCACTAGAGGAATAAGGCTCAAGCCAACACTCCAACCATAATCACCTCTACACTTAGAGGGATACCAATACAACCTCCACACTCACCTCTACACAAGAGGAAACTCAAATAAAAGAAGGTTTACAACTTTTGGTGGTCTCACTAAACCACAAACAAATTTTTTCACCAAATAAGATCCTAATAGATATGATAGATAGATAGCTCAAGTGTGAGAAAATAAAGGTGTTTCGAAATTAAATTACAAAGAAAAATATTTTGAAAAACAACTAGAATAAGATATAAATGAAGATCAAAACCAATATCCCAAATACTCTATTTTTCTTTAAATTTTCCAACCCTTGAAAACAAATAAAGATAAAATCTTTTAGCCCAAAAACTCTTTTAAAACTTGCTGTTAAACACTTAGAAAGATAGGAAATTTTTGCTCTCAAAAACCATAAAGAAACCAGCTCAAGAGATGGGTATTTAAACCCTCTCAAAATCTGCCCGTTGGCAGCCAGGAAAGGGCAGAAATGCCCTTCCGATTGACCGGCCAGTCGACCGGCCAACGGTCATTTTTATGACCGTTGTGCCTCCGGTTAATCGCCCGGTCGACCGGCCAAAGCCAACGTCGACCCGCCCAGTCAACCGGCCCCCACCCGAGAGTGGGGTGCTTTCAGTCGGTCAACCGTGCGGTCGAGCGGCCGAATAGGCTAGCCATGTGCACGTCCACGTGCACATCGGTCAACCGGTCCGGTCGACCGACAGTCTGTTTGGCTGGGTTTTTATAGGGATTAAAAACTTGTCTTTTTAACTTCAATTAAATCCCATAAAATCACATAAATTTCACAAAAATAAGTTCTTATAAGATCTTTGTAATACAAATGTGTGACTAAAATTCAACACATATTATACACAATTTGAACCATTTTTGTGATGATAAATTTTGCCTTAAACACAAAATTCATATTTTTCAAAACTTAGATTTTTGAAATGAAAAACCGTTTTCTCCAAAACTTGTATAAATACAAAATATGATATTGTAACATTTTTGAAGCATATTGTATATGGATAGAATCCAATATATATGAAGTATATTATATATATGTTTTTGTCATGAATCGAAAACCGGTTAAACCGAAAGCCAAAACCAATAACTTTAAAACATGTGTGTGTATGTGAACTTGAGCATATTAATACTTTCTAATCTTTACAATGATCTAAACATACTAAACACAAACGAAAAGTCTTCTTATAGAACTCTTTCTCCAAGTCCACTCAATCCAAATACGATCCAACGAGCTTGACTCCAGCCGAGTACTAGATGCGATCTTGACGCTCGAGCTCTTGAATCAACATGTGAAAGCTCCAAAACTCCTTTGTTGAAGCTAATCACCTACTAATATCTTGGTCAATTACTGAAACAATTTAATATAAGATTATTAGTAAACTTTAACTACATGAGTTAATCATCATCAAAACTAGAGTGATGGGCCTCTGGCCAACAATCTCCCTCTTTTTGATGATGACAAAACTCATGGAGTTATATATGCATTGATTAAAGTTAAGCTTCATAGAATCTCCCCCTTAACTCATGCATAGCAATAAACAATAAAGAATATTCAACGTATGCATAAAGCAAATAACACATATATGCATAAATGAAGAATACTTTTTGAATAAACAAAACATATATGCTCTGATACCAATTGAAAACAAAATATATATGCTCTGATACCAATTGAAAAAAAAATAAACATGCAAATAAATGACATAAACATGCATATATAAAACTCTCAAAATTCTTCTCTCCCTTTTTGTATAAAACAAGGAAATTAAATAATCATGCATATATAAAACTCTAAAATTCCTCTCCCCCTTTTTGTCAAATCATCAACAAAGGGCATAAATAAACTCAAAAAAAAAATTTCCCCTTTTAGTCAAATCAAACAAGAAGGATGTATATGCGATATACATTCATGAAGAGGAGAGACGTAAAGTTAACTCCCCCTGCATATATGCATTACATGAAAAAGAGATGACTAAACCCTAATCACATAATGCATACAATGTATAAAAAAGAGATGTGAAGCTCCCTCTACACACGTGTAGGACATAAAGAAGAGCGGTCAAGCTCCTCAATATGAGATACACTCAACATGAATCTATGTTGGAACATATTTCGATGAAGACTTTGTGAAGCATTTCATTTGGAGCTCTAACACATGACGAATCAAGAGTTCTACATGATCAAGATGTCCCAAGGAGAGTTGATATGATGTATTTTGTAAAGATGAAATAGCATGTAAAAAGCCTTGACACACACACCATATCAATGTCCATTAGTCGAATAATACCTATGACAAGTCGACTAATAACATGTGTAGTCGACTTGACCCAACCCTATCGACTAGTCAAGTGTCCAAATCAGACCCAACTCTCTGTTTCTGCATTAGTCGACTTGACAGTAAAATATAGTCGACTAATAGCAAAGTGTAGTCGACTAACCCTTGTCCCCTAGTCGACTAATCCCTGGTCCAGTCGACTTATAAGTAGTTACAGTCGACTTGAATCAGTTATACAAAAACTGTCACTCCAACGTCTCTTGACCTAGTCGACTAATACCCAAACCTAGTCGACTAATAGAAGAAAAATTGCCTAGTCTGGTCGACTAACTCCATATGCAAGTCGATTATAGGCAGTTTCTGACTGTTAGACAGTTTTCGTTATCTGGTCTTTTGTGCAACGAATTCCAACATTTCTATCATTTGAATTGCTCCTATAACTACCCTAACTTACCCTAGTCTTCAGCTATATAAAGGGTAGTTAGTCCAAAGGCCAAATACCAAGAAAAATCTTCAGTTTTCCAAAGTCAAAATTCTGTCAAAATCTGAAAACTGATTTCAACTTCTGTTCTTCAACAAAAGTCATTTTCATTGTGAAGTTCTCTGAAGTTTCTCCTATACTAGACCTTGTCCACGTTCATACACAATACCAAGGCTTATAGGAAAGTTGTAATACTCAAAGCAAGCATTGTACACGGGTGGCTTCTTGGTGTAGAGGTAGTTGTACAAGGTGAAGTGTATTCTCTTGGTGGAAGAGAAGGTGTTCTCTTGGATGTAGAGAAGGTGTATACATTTGGCAAAGGGGATTTGTCAAGTGGTGTGCATGGTTGTGATTTTGGGTGTACAAAATCAAGGATAAAGGAAAATCACAAGCGGGTGGCTTGGGGACTGGATGTAGGTCACGAGGACCGAACCAGGATAAATCTCTCGTGTTTGCGTTTGTCTAACTTTCTGAGATTTACTTTTCCTTTATTGCAAGTTTATTTATTTGTTTAACTTAATCCTTCTTTGTTTAGTATTTGTGTTGATTTGGTATTTTAGATCCATAAGTGCCAATATAGAAAGTTCCGCATTTGGCATCATCTCGGGACCAACAATCTATACATAGAGAAGATGTTAAGCTTCCCTTGCATATGAGCAATACAAATCAAAACATTATTATATCTATTGAAAATATATCAATTTATGATAAAGATATACATCAAAACATTATGATACCAATTTATGATACCAATTGAAAATAAACAAAATATTTAAGATACCAATTGAAAGTAAACAAAATTTTTAAGGTATTAAAATATACCAATTGAAAATATCTTGATACCAATTTAAAATGTCTTGTAAATCTTGATATCAATAGAAAAAGAGACATAGTATGTTTTTGATACCAATTGAAATATATATATATTGGAAATCTTGATACCAAATGAAAGTAACAACAAATTTAAAGTAAAAATCAAATTGTTTTAGGTAAACATAACTCATATCAATATAGATACCAATTTAAAATGAAACATGATACCAATATTGAAAATGTTAGCATATTCCAAAACAAAGTCTTTTTATCATAAAGAATGGGAGTAGATATCAATTGAAAATAAACTCGATTGAAAGATACCAATTGAAAGATAAAACATGAATTTTCTCTCCCTTTATGAAATACCAATAAAATAATGCATAAGCTTGTATTAGATACCAATTGAAAAAAATAATTGACATTAAGGAGTAAATCAAGCTTAGCATAAATATAATTTGTGTTTTAAGATATAAAGATATAGCAAACATAATCAAATCACATATACATGTATGATAATGTATACCAATCGAAATTGATACTATTTGAAGTTTGAAGCATACATATATAGAAAAACACAAATGAGTATACAAACATGAAAATATCAATTGAGATACCAATTGAAAATATAATGAGGATCAAATATATAACACATGCTACCTTCCTTTTATGCACATGTTTAATAGATTTTTAATTTGAGCATACAATGGTCGCCCATCCAGCCGCCCTTAGAAGGAAAGGTTTTCAATAATAGGATTTAAAATATTTTAACATGAATGAAAACTCTTCCAAATGAAGAAAATGCAACTAGTTTTATGATAATGTTGAAAACTAGTACGAAGTCCTTCAAGCAAAGAATAAATAAGAATATATCCATGAAAACATAAAAATCACTCAACAATTGACATCAAAGTCTATAAAGCACATATAAGACTCACGAAAATAAAGTCATGAGAAAAATATCAAGAAATGTGAGTGTACAAAGTCATGTAATTAACAAAATCATAGAAATAGACAATTTAGGCTCAAATGAAGTTCCTTACCAAAACATGAAAATCATTTAAGCTAAATAGGCTTCAAGGTATATGCATGTGTTGTCTAAACTAGAAGTATACATACATATCACAAACACAAATGAGTCCATAATAGATTTTACATAAAAAGCAGTGACTCAAGGGTATACATGTATATCCAATAGTTTTAACAAAATTACCATATACTTGAAACTAAATATATTTTTATTTAAAACATGTTCAAAAATAGGGAATACAAGTTGAAATACAGGTATCATCAAAACTAGGCTATACTAATACATCTAATGGGTACAAATGAGCAATTAAGCACAAACATATAATAATCAAATGTGGGTCATTAGTTGTACGAGTATATATACAAGTTTTAATAAAAACTACATCAAAACATGTAATTAAAACCATGAAGTGCTAATTCATAAACAAAAATCAATATGATCATTATGTAAATGCACATGTCTTAGAGTAATGATATACACAATAATTAAACTATAGTGAGTACACAAAATATGAATCCATATGAACATGAGTGTATCTTATTACTATACATGTATGTCATAAGTCTAATTATCATGGCATTTAATATAATGAGCATTAAAACATGACATACTAAAAATTAATAATCTAAAAGCATGTAAACTAATAAGGAATTAGATGAACCAAAACCATTAGGTTCATCTTTATATCTCCAAATCATGGTGGTCCTCCTACCAAACTTTTCTTGAAAGTGATGCATCCAAAAAGTGTCACCATATAGCTCGGAACGCATTCACCTCAAGACACCAATGCCCTCACGTCAAGCGAGAGCCCACACCTACATCAATAAAATAGGAGTGGCTTTTGGTACCCATACCTTATTGGGTCCATGGGAGTTAGCACCGTTCCGAACCCAAACAAACTTATTTGCAAAATTTGAATCATTTATCTATCATAACAAAATTTTGCAAGGTGGCCCTTACGTCCACAATGTGTACAAGTGTACACATGAGCATACATGGAATCATGTGTGTGAGCATGATGAGCATGTGTATGCCGTGTATGGTGTGCATGCATGTGAGGAGCATGTTTCTTATGAAATATGGATTCCAACCGTGTGTGGTTCATGACACATTGGCTCAAAGTGGAGTCCAAACAATCAACACTCTTCTTTAACATACATATATCATTTTCAATAATAGTAGAAGAAGTGGAGCATGCAATAGGTATACTAGATGATGAAGCATGGCAAACATGAGTATCTAAATTATTTTTCAAGGAAATATTTTCCTTAGAAACCAAATCTAATTTCTTTGAAATTAAAACATTTTTATTTTTCAAAGATTCACTCTCTTTTAAAATAAAATCAAGTATTGAAGATAGAACTTCATTTTTCTTCAAAACATCATCACAATCATTTTTACTTTTTAAGATTTTATTTTTTATTTAAGACAAGATCAAGTTGGGATTTCAATGAGTCCCTTTCATTACAAATTTCAAGCCAAATAAATACAATTAAAATCGGATTTAGAAAAATTAAGTTTGTTAGCTTGAAAAAATCAAGAAGATAGACGCAAATCTAGAAGTCCAAAAGTAACCTTATCAATATACAAAGGGATATCTAAAAGATTGGCATATATATTCAGAAGATTTAGAGAGATAAGACACAATCTAACTGAAGATCAAGATATAAAACAAAAATTTATCTCCAACCTTATCTCCAATCTTATCAGAAGATCTTTTCTGTTGAGCAAGAAATTTGTCCTTATATTTGTGCGCTCTCCCTTATCCAGTTTTGGCTATAAATACATGTATTTCTGAAGGCAAAGGGGCACCACTCTAGCAGAGAGTTAGGATTAGGTTGTTACTTTAGTTTAGATTTTTCTTTTCTTCTTACATGTAATTTTAATTTTTTTATAGCTTAGATTAAGGAGTTTCATGAACAAAAAGGGAGAAAGTATTATATTTAAAGTGACAATAAATGTAATCTTTTTTAAGAGAGTTGTTGTAGGCTGTCTAAAAATTACTGAAGGCAGAGCCTTAGATGCAGGCCTCATGCCAAACGCGAGGGTCACGTATCAACCCAAACGCGAACCTCGCATCCTTTGTCAGACACGAAGGTCGCGTTCCAACCTCAGACGCAAGCTTCATTCCAAACGCGAGTGTCACGCCTCAACCCAAACGTGAACCTCGCGTCCTTTGTCAGGCGCGGAGGTCACATTCTAGCCTCAGACACAGGCCTCATGCCAAACACGACGATCGCGTCTCAACCCAAATGCAGACCTCCTCAAACGAGGATCTCAGCCTGTCCAGCGTCCAACTACAAATGCGGATCTCAGCCAGAGTCGCGTTTCAATCTCAAATGCAGACTTCATCAACAACACGACGAAAGGATCACGTTCTATGCCAAACACGATGGTCGTGCTGTTCTTTAAGACGCAGGCCTCAGGGTCGTGTTTCAACATTAAAATGCGAGCCTATGTAGCTTCGCGTTCCAACACAGACGCAAGCATGTGAGGTCCGTGTCTCAACATCAGAGCGAGGTCCGCGTCCAGCGCGAGACCCACATTTCTGCTCTAACTGATAGCCACGAACTTGGTCAGTTACACCCTATTTTCTCTTCACATAATGGGCAATAACTTTCCATTATGGAGAGATTTAAGGGGTTAGTTACACCTCTCCCATGATGAGAGATTTAAGGGGTTGGCTACCCCCAGAATCCTCTATAAATAGCTATGGGTGTGCGGGGGGAGTGCTGGAGGAGGAACTCAAGAAGCCATAGGTTAGAGGAGGAGAATCCCCAAAAAGGCACACTTGAAGCTTGATGCTTGAAGCTGGATAACTATAGAAGGCTGAAAGGTAAGCACAAGGTTGCTGAACACACATTGTGTTGGAGGAGAAAACTCCATAAATTTACTGAGTTCAAGTTGAGTTTCTAATCTCTTGGAGATTTTAGTCACTAATTAAGATTTCATATCTGACCAGTGCGATTCCAACGAGAGTAAGAGAATCCAAAAATCAAGCTTCCGTTCAGCCCGTCTATGGAGAACAAGAATCACTCTCCACTGCTACATCAAGAATCCAACCTTAAACAAATGAAATATCTATCCATTCTTCCCTCTTTTATAATTGGATTATTGATCCTCTGTAATTTTCTTTATAATCAATAAAGATTTTACACGCCCTCAATTATTTTTCAAGGAAATAAGAGATGGCGACTACACTGGGGAACAGTTTTCTCTACCAATTGGAAAGCCATAGCGCAAGTTGACCTCAAGCTTCTCGGATCAACGGTCGAATCGCTCCTCATCGAGTTTGAACAAGAGAAGTTCGAAGAGCTTTTCTCCTCAGGCTCCATTAGCCTAGTCTCAAGTAAGACTCGCTCTCAAGTCTCTTCAGAGACTTCTCATAGAGAAGCCTATGCGCTTTTCGCAAAGCAAGTGGCTCCATCTCTTTTGAGGTTCTGACAACCTCCCGTGGAGCCAACATAGCTTGCGACAACGTCTCAAAAGAGACCCGCAAAATCAATATCTTGGCTCATGGCTAACATAGTGGCAGAAGCCAATTTCACTACCAAACTCCTCCCAAGGCTCAACAAACGCAGTTTGCAGGGGGTTCATATCAACTCCTGCGAGCCAAGCAGATTGTTGATCATCGACGAAGACGTCAAGCTCGCCATCAACAAACAGAAGCTAAAGACAGTGTTGCTAGCATTAAACGCGAAGCTCGCGTTTAGCCTGCATTTTTGCGATAAAACGCAATGCTCATGTTCATAAGCTGCGCGTTTCAACGCCAAAATGCGAAGCTCGTGCCCAGCCTCAAGCTGTGCCAAAACGCGAGGTCTGCATCTTACTTCAAGAACGCGACACTTGCGTTCAGCCTAAGTCTGCATTAGAACGCAACCCTCGCGTCTCAATTCTAAAATGCAAGAACCATGCTCAGCAGACAGTGTAAAAACACACAAGACACGCGTTCAGAGGAGGCTGTGCCAGAACGCGACCTCAGTGTTTCACTTCTAAAACACAAGAGTCCTGTTTAGCAACGTGAAATTCACATCCATCCCCAAGAGGCCAAGTTCAAATGTGAACTGTTAAGCCCTCACCCCCATAGGTTCGAGGCTAGTTCTTCAGATACCCCTGCAACGGATTTGAGAGACTACTTTGTGAGAAGAGGAGTACTTCTCAAATCGCTCCTCAGTACCATTGCGAGCAATCATTTTGGCGGTGCTCTCTGATTGTCACCGCAACTTTCAGATGACTAAGCCGTCAGTTTTTAGCCTATTGTCAAAGGCTTCAAACTCAAACTCCACCAAGAGGCGACAATCTCGCAAGAAGAAGTCATTCTGTGACGCTGAGTGCCTGGAGGTGACTTCCAACATGGTGGGTTTAAGCACCACACCAAGCAAGTCGAAAGAGAAGCAACTTGCCCTTAGTTCTGAGGAGTTGGCTACTGAACATTCCTCAGGCTTGAAAGAAATATTGATTGAGCTTGAAGAAACTTACCGACATACTCGGATCCGAACCGGAGCAATTTCTCCAATCGACTACAATTTGCTGGCTAGAAGGATTGAAACAGACGATGAGTACTCTGCCATCGTGGGATCTCATTCATCTAACTCTTATAGGGAGACAGAAGCCTTCACATATTTGTTGATATTCCAGAAGAGATAGCCAAGAAATTTAAGGAGCAGGCTCGAGTGCAACAGGCACAGCATGAGATGCTTCAAGCCTAATAAGAGTCTATCAATGATCTCAAGAAGATCATAACTCTTTTGCTTAAAAGTCAAAGAAGAAGATGAAAAGTCTGAAGACTAAAGCTTCTTTTCACAAAAGCAAGGGTACAGAGAAGGCGGATGAAAACTCTACCTCCAAACACTCTGATGGCAGTGAGAACAACTTTGGATATGAAAATCCTGAGTCTTCTTCTTCTGAAAAATCCGAAAATTCAGAAGATAATCATGCCAAGAAGATGAACAAGCTTGAGAAACGCCTGGAGACTATCTCAAATCGAAGCAATCTTCAAGAAGTGGGGGTGGTCAGACCATACCCGGTCGAGTGGGATTTCTTATTCAAGGCACCAAATCTGCACACCTTCAATGGCAAAGGTTCATCGAACCAACATATATACTACTTCAAATCCCAAACAGGGAATGTAGTATCAACGATGTCATCATGGCTCATTTATTCATCGGCACTCTCAAGGGGGTTGCCTTTGAATGGTTCATGAAGCTTCCTGTCGGCTCTATCAAAAATGGATCGAGCTCGGGAAGCTCTTCCCGGCGTGATTTTTCAAAGATGACACCAAAGTATCCGTGCCAACTCTCCTTGCTACAAAGAAAAAGAAAGGAGAGTCAATCAAAGTGTTTGTAAAGAGAGTTCGGAGTATGGCGCTCCGATGTCCAAGTGGCATGACACAATCTACACTAGTAGAGACTTGTCGCAATAACCTGCAAACCACACTCCTAGCACAAATAGGAGTAACTCAAAGTCGCACCTGGAAGCAACTAATCTTACAAGGCAAACAGCAGAAGACATAGTTGCAAGAATAAGGCAGAAAGATTATAAGAGCATGTAGCATTGAATCTACTAGGCAACGAGGTGATCCGACTTCTACGACTGTCACGTTTAACAGTTACCTCTGAACAATCTAAATCATTCCATCGGTGTTTGTCATTCCCATAGAATAAAAAAGCAAAAAAAATGAAGTACTATCCCTAATCAAGTTCAACACCACACCTCTGATCAAATAAGTACTCAAAGGAAATGCTGATATCCCTATAAATTCGCTACGGAGTTTATACTTCTTTAATCCTAGCAGGATTTTAGAAGTTATCCATGGAACAACAATTCGACGCCTCCGACGGCTCAGGATAGAGGAAAAAGTTGGCTTTTAAGCCCAAAAAAAATTCTCAACAACTCATCATGCTGAGGGGAATAGCATGGCTAGCCCACTCAAACGGAAGTTAGTAAAAGCATATCAAATCCATTTATAGCTGAAAGTTTGCTAAAAATCTTGAGGGACCTGATCCCGCCTTCCCTTCCAAAATCTCTTACCAATTCCCATCGATGGAATGGTAGGACTACAAAAAGCCTATGTTGTTTCCCCAGCGAAATAATAACAGATCAAACATGCCAAGTTAACATTATACCTCTGGCATATCCACTGTTAAATTAACAATAAATCTCCAATAGTGATTTCTCTCAATTTTCCCAGTGGAATAAATTACAGATCGGATCTATCATGTTAACATTACACCTCTAACAGCATGATTTTGATGTATCCCCAGGGGGTAAAATTTCATCTTGTCAATTATCTTCAATAGAATAACAAGTCCACTCAAAATACTGTTATGTTCAAAACCACACCTCTAACTGTAGACAAATCCCAGTCTAGTTAACATCACACCTCTGACCAAAATTTTAACTTGTCAGCCTTCTTCAGTAGGATGGCGAGTCCACCAAACTGTTCAAATCGCAGAATCTCTCAGTCAAGTTAATACTACACTTCTGACCAAAGTTGTTCATATCGTAATATCAATTGTTGTTAAGTTAACACTACACCTATGACAGCGATTCTCTCGATTTTTCCACCGAAATGAGACATTTAATGTCAAGCTAATACCACACCTCTGGCATCCATTTCATTGTTAAGTTAATACTATACCTATGACAATAATCTTTCCTCGAGCTTTCTGTCCGAAGTTGAGATGTCAAATGTTAAATTAATATAACATCTCTAGCATTTAGCTCACTGTTAAGTTAAAATTATACCTATGATAGTGATCTCTTCGATTTTCTCTGTGAAAATGAGACCTTCAATGCTAAGTTAAACATCTCACCTCTAGCATGCATTGCATTGTTAAGTTAATATTACACCTGTGACAATGATCTTCTCTCAATTTTCTCAGTAAAAATGAGACTTTCGTGTGCTAAGTTAATATCACAACTCTAGCACACATTTTTGTCAAGTTAATATCACATCTTTGACAATTCAATTTACTCAAATTGTAGACTCAACCCTGTCATGTTAAATTACACCTCTGACGGTAAAATCTTCATGGATCTTCAACAAATCCAATCCCACTTGTCATTCTCCCCAATAGAATGACAAGTCCACTTAAGTTGCGTAGATCGTAAAATCAATGTTGTTATGTTAAAATCGCACCTCTAACAGTAACTTTCATTTCATTAATTTCCAGCAGAGTTCTAGTCAGGTTAACACTAAATATTTAACGATAGACTAAGATATAATTCCAACGGGTCAAATTCTACTTGTTATTCTCATCAATAGAATAGCAAGTTCACAAAACCTATTCAAATCATAAGTCCAGATCCCACTGTTAAGTTAACATCACACCTCTAGCAGTAACCCTCTCAAATTCCCCAGTAGAGTTATTTAATTTGTTAAGTTAAAATCACACCTCTGGCAATTAAAACTCCTTTCTTTATTCCGTCTAGTTTTAAGCGTGACCTTTGCGTCTAAATCATAGAGCCGTGTTTCAAACACCAAGCTAGAGCTGCATCTCAACATCAAATGAAGATTGCGTCTTTTAATGTCCATGACATCAATATCCAATAACAGGTTTATCCAACACGACATTCGCGAAAGCCACGTCCCCTCTCTTCAAATACAAAGAGTATGTCTCTGTTTCTGCAACCAGTTCAACAGTATACTGGTAAAGGTAATCGACAACTCATCGGTTTAATAATAGACCGACATTCAAATCAGAGCTCAGATATATTTTAAACTGTGTATCTAGATTCTTATAACGATCTTCCCTAGAGGCTTCAAGCGGTTCAACAGTACACTCACGAAGACCAGAATCCAGACAAGATCAAGCTCAGGGTATCTCAAAAGGTTGTTAGTCCAATCATGGGAGTCCAAATCAACATGAAGTCTAAATATTCCGAAATCTGTCCCAGTCAACTGTAGAGTTTTGAAAACTTTAGAGGGAGTTCTGTAGGCTATCTAAAAATTATTGAAGACAGAGCCTTAGACATAGACCTCATTGTTGGAACTTGATTCTGATGATACATTTGTGAAACCGTTTCATTGGAGCTCTGTCTCACAAGCTTACTCAGCGTTCTACATGCTCAAGACTTCCCAAGGACAATGGTTATGAATGTGTATTGTATTGTTTATTAGAATGTTAAAAACCTTGAACACATACACACGCAATAAGCCATATAGTCGACTTAGACTTTTGATTAGTCGACTACTTACACCTATAGTCGACTTACCCCATACTATAGTCGACTTAGTTTTGCCTAAAGATACATACCAGCTCTCTGTTTCTGTTCTGCATACAATGTATAGTCGACTTATACTTTTCCTAGTCGACCAATACCTGTTGTAGTCGACTAAGTTATTCTGCTGGTCGACTAAATTCAGTTTCCAGAAATATATCTTTTGTATCAGCCATTCCCTAGTCGACTTGCCCCCTTTATAAGTCAACTAACCTAGGCAAAAATCAATACCCTAGTTGACTAACCCCCAACCTCAAGTCGACTAATGGCAGTTTCTGACTGTTGTCAGTTTCTGATTTCTGATGTTTTATCTAACGTTTCAATATTCAAATTTGTCCTGATAACTACCCTAACTGACCATAGATTTCAGCTATAAATAGGGATGTTGTCCTAGGCTAAATACACCAATTCATATCAATAGTTTTCTGCCCAAAAAATTTTATTCAAAAATCTGTTTTTCAAAAAACTGTTTTCACTTTCAATTCTTCACTCAAATTCTAATCCTTCAGTGAAGATTTCTGGGAGTCTACCTATGAGAGTCCTTATTCACGATCACATACAAATTCAAGGCTTACAGGATTGTTTGTAATTACTCAAAGAGAAAAATTGTACAAGAGCGTCTTCGGGTTGATGAGAAGTTGTACAAGGTGTTGTGCCTTCTTGGTTGTAAGAAGAGTTGTATATATTTGGCAAAGGGGATTTGTCAAGTGGTATACAAGGTGTCGATTTTGGGTGTACAAAATCAAAGGTTAAAGGAAAATCTCAAGTGGGTGGCTTGAGGACTGGATGTAGGTCAAGAGAACCGAACCAGGATAAATCACTTGTGTTTGCATTTGGTTTACTTTCTGTGATTTATTTCCTTTTATGCAAGTTTTTTATTTAACGCTAATATCTTTGTTTGAGTGTTGACGTAATTTTTAGATCCTACAATTGGTATCAGAGCCTTGTGATTAGTCTCTAATTTTGCATAATTTTTATCACATCTTCATATTTATTTTGTATTAAATTCTGCTAATAAAGCTTTGCTTACTTGATTCTAGGTCCATGGTGTGCAATGAAGAAGAAGACCCTGAATTACCATTTAATTGGTGATTAAAGGCCTATTAAAATAGCCATTGACCTAGGAGGCTGATTCTGTCAAAACTAGGGGCTGCAAACCAGAAACCGGGCACAGGAGCTGACAGGGGACAGACAAGACAGCGCGCGGCTCGAAGCGCCACGCATGCGGCCACTTTATGGCCGCGAAAACGCGACTTTTGCCGCGTTTTGGCGGCCGTACGGCCGCGGCCGCATTTTGGGCCAGGGTTTGTCCCCTGGCCCCCCTCTTCCCTGGTGGCTATAAATACCCCCTAGGTTCCAGAGTTGGATATATGCAGAGTTTTAGGGTAGTTTTCATTTCCATTTTGTAGTTTAGGGTAGTTTAGGTTAGTGTTCTTCTTCTTCCTCCCTTGTATTTTTCATTTTGTAGATCTTGTAATAGGGGAGAGAGTGGTACATGTTGGGAAGTAAGAGTGCTTGTAATAGAAGGTGACAATCTATGAAAGGTGCTCTCTTACCTTATCTTTGTTTTCTTCTCTCTAATCTCTTTTACATATGTAACTAATCTTTTCTCTCATGGCACTAACTACTAACCACCAACTATTCTAACTTCTTTTATGATAATCCACATGAATCTAATAGCCTCTACTTGGCCTTGCTCTTGCAAGAGCCATTGATGGCTCATGATGATGGATCTAACACTCTAACTTCCTAACTCTCTAATAATCTAACATTACTTTACTCCATGCTTACTTTTAGTTTTGATGGTTTAAGTGTAGCTTGAACTTGTTTTGTTGAGTTGGGTTGTGATGAGTTACAAATGGGTCATGCTTTGCATAGCTCTTGAACCAAGGACTAGTGATGGTCAATGATAGATGTGAGGCAACTATCACTAAGAGGTTAGCATGTTGGTGGAGTCATTAGTAGTTAGTAGCCATGGGTTTTCTTTCTTTTTCACTTTATTTTAGACATACAAAAATCACAAACATATTCTTTTCTATGTTTCCCACTTCTTTGTTTTCACCGTACTTCTCTTTTCATTCTTTTTTTTCTTTTCTTTTCATTCTTTAAAACTTTGAAGAACTTTTTAATAAACACGTGAACCAACCGGTAAAGCTTCTATCGCCTCCCGTCCTTGTGGATTCGACTCATTTTAGCCTCTATGCTATAACGGAAGTATCGAGGAAGCCAAAGCACACACTTCAAATCTTAACTTCAAAACATACACTTTTTGTGCACGGTTTTCCCCCGATCATCCTGTATACCCAGTCAACAACCTACAAGGATTGGCAATGGAGTTTCCTTCATTGCAATTCAGAGAAGGACATTCTACATAACGTCCATCACTATTTGGTGGATCGAACTACAACTACTGGAAGTGTAGAATAAAGATTTACTTGCAATCGCTCAACTACGAACTATGGAATATAATAGAAGCAGCATATACTAACCGACTACCAATTACAGCGCTTGGAGTGATGATCAAAAGAAGAATGCGAACCTTGATGCTAAAGCGATGAATGCATTATTCTGTGCCTTAACCAAAGAAGAATTCAATCGTGTGTCAACAGCCATATCTGCAAATCAAATATGGCACACTCTATGGGTAACATATGAAGGCACAAATAAGGTTAAAGAATCTAAAATTTCTATTCTTGTCCACAAATTTGAACTCTTCAAAATGAAGGAGAATGAAACCATCTCAGAAATGGTTACAAGATTCACCGACATAACAAATTTCTTAGCATTCCTTGGGAAGGAATACACCCAAGTCGAAAAAGTTCGCAAGATTCTTTATGCACTCACATCAGATTGGGAGAAGAAGACAACTGCAATCGAAGAAGCAAATAATCTCTCCACTATGTCATTAGAAAACCTCATTGGTAATTTATTGGCATATGAAGTATAACTGGAAGATAGAAAGAAGGATGAACAACAATCTTTCTCAAAGAAGAAAGAACTTGCCTTCCATGCATCCTCAGATACGGACAATTCAGATGACGATGAAGAGGAGAGGGCAATGCTATCAAGAAAGTTCAGAAAGTTCTTGAAGAAAGGTAAGTTTAAATATTTTAATTGTAATAAAATAGGTCATATGAAGAAGGATTGCCTATTGCTCAAAAATAAAGGTAAATTCAAGAGCAAAAAGTTAAAAAAGAAGAAGGATTATCAAGCATCATGGGAGAATAGTGATTCCTCTTCCTCTGACGAAGAAGAAGCCGCTAAACATGCCAACATTTGTTTCATGACTCAAGAAGAAGATGAGGTACAATATACTGAACTCTTAGATGCATTTCATGAATTATAAAATGATCTTAAGAATAAAAAGATAAAGAGTAAAGTTTTGTCAAAGGAAAATGAAAAACTTATCATAGAAAATTCATGTTATGTTTCTCAAATTTCTTCTATAAATTCTCAAAAAGATGATTTTGAAAAAATGATATCATCATTAAAAAAGGATAGTGAGAATTTTATAAAAGAAAATGTTATGCTTAAAAGGAAACTTTATCTTTAAATGAAAGAATTATTGTTTTAAATAAATACATATCAAGTTTCAAAATGAAGTATGAAGAGATTTTGAAAAATGTGATTAAATTTAATCAAGGAAAAGAAAAGTTAAATGATTTGTTATCATATCAAAAGATGTCACATAAGCATTATGGTCTTGGATTCTTAATCAAAGTGAAAAATTTAAACATGTTAGTAAAAAGAATCATAATCTATATAATTCTTTTGTGAAAAGAAACACTGATATTATTTCAAAAAGAATTAAGAACAAGTTCATATGGATTCCTAAAAACTTAAGCATTGTTAATAAAAATACTTATATTGCATCATACATACATTCTATATGTAATTCATGCAATAATATGTATACTAACAGATGGAAACCAAATTCAAATTGGGTTTGGATTCCTAAAGGTTAATGCTTTGATCT
The DNA here is from genome assembly GCA_038442645.1 of Agave tequilana. Taxonomy (NCBI): domain Eukaryota; kingdom Viridiplantae; phylum Streptophyta; class Magnoliopsida; order Asparagales; family Asparagaceae; genus Agave; species Agave tequilana. The sequence continues at coordinate 25,252 of JAVJIF010029014.1, forward strand.
TATAAATGATTGGTACCATTTTAATGTTTATCTTTCAGGTACCATATAAAAAGTTTGATAAGAAAAATATTTCAAACATTTATCATATGTATATATATGTTATGATATGTTTTTTGCAGGGGGAGAATACATGTTTTTCTATATCTGTTATAACCTGTTCTACGCAGGGGAGAACATATAACATATTCTCTGCAGGGAGAGTTTTCATGCACACAAAGTGTTATCATCAAAAAGGGAGAGAATGTTGGAACTTGATTCTGATGATACATTTGTGAAGCCATTTCATTGGAGCTCTATCTCACAAGCTTACTCAGCGCTCTATATGCTCAAGACTTCCCAAGGACAATGGCTATGGATGTGTATTGTATTGTTTATTAGAATGTTAAAAGCCTTGAACACATACACACACAATAAGCCATATAGTCGACTTAGGCTTTTGATTAGTCGACTATTATACCTATAGTCGACTTACCCCATACTATAGTCAACTTAGTTTTGCCTAAAGATACATACCAACTCTATGTTTCTGTTCTACATACAATGTGTAGTCGACTTATACTTTTCCTGGTCGACTAATACCTGTTGTAGTCGACTAAGTTATTCTGTTGGTCGACTAAATTCAGTTTTCAGAAATATGTCTTTTGTATCAGCCATTCCCTAGTCGACTTGCCCCCTTTATAAGTCGAATAACCTAGGCAAAATTCAATACCCTAGTCGACTAATGATAGTTTCTGACTGTTAGTCAGTTTCTGATTTCTGGTGTTTTATCCAACGTTTTAATATTCAAATTTTGCCTGATAACTACCCTAACTGATCATAGATTTTAGCTATAAATAGGGATGTTGTCCTAGGCTAAATACACCAATTCATATCAATAGTTTTCTGCCAAAAACTCTGTTCAAAAATCTGATTTTTTAGAAAACTGTTTCCACTTTCAATTCTTTACTTAAATTCTAATCCTTTAGTGAAGATTTCTGAGAGTCCACCTATAAGAGTTCTTGTTCACGATCACATACAGATTCAAGACTTATAGGATTGTTTGTAATCACTCAAAGAGAAAGATTGTATAAGAGCGTCTTTGGGTTGAAAAGAAGTTGTACAAGGTGTTGTGTCTTCTTGGTTGTAAGAAGATTTGTATACATTTGGCAAAGGGGATTTGTCAAGTGGTATACAAGGTGTTGATTTTGGGTGTACAAAATCAAAGATTAAAGGAAAATCTCAAGCGGGTGGCTTGGGGACTGGATGTAGGTCAAGAGGACCGAACCAAGATAAATCACTTGTCTTTGTGTTTGATTTGCTTTCTGTGATTTATTTCCTTTTATGCAAGTTTTTTATTTAACGCTAATATCTTTGTTTGAGTGTTGACGTAATTTTTAGATCCTACACTCATGCCAATGCGAGGGTCCCGTCTCAACCCAAACGCGGACCTCGCGTCCTTTGTCAGACGCGGAGGTCGCATTTCAGCCTCTGATGCAGGCCTCATGCCAAACGCGAGGGTCGCGTCTCAACCCAAACGCAAACCTCGCGTCCTTTGTCAGAAGTGGAGGTCGCGTTCCAGCCTCAACCGCAGGCCTCATGCCAAATGTGAGTGTCGCGTCTCAACCCAACGTGGACCTCGCGTCCTTTGTCAGACGCGAAGGTCGCATTCTAGCCTCAGACGCAGGCCTCACGCCAAAAGTGAGGATCGCATCTGAACCCAAATGCGGACCTCAACTCAGATGCGGACTTTAACTCAGACACTGATCTCAGCATATCCAGCGTCCAACTAAAAATGCGGATCTCAACCAGAGTCGTGTTCCAATCTCAAATGCGGACTTCATCAGCAACACGACGCGAGGATCGCGTTATGTGCCAAACGCAATAGTCGTGCTGTTCTTTGAGACGCAGGCCTCAGGGTCCCATTTCAACATTAAAATGCGAGCCGTGTAGTTTCGCGTTCCAACACAGACGCAAGCATGTGAGGTCTGCGTCTCAACATCAGAGCGAGACCCGCATCCAGCGCGAGACCCACATTTCTGCTTTAACTGACAGCCACAAGCTTGGTAACACCCCATATTCTCTCAACGTAAGGGAAATAACTTCCTATTATGGAGAGATTTAAGGGGTTGGTTACACCCCTGCCATGATGGAGAATTTAAGGGGTTGGTTACCCCTAGAATCCTTGATAAATAGCTATAAATAATTATGGGAGTGTGGAGGAGTTCTGGAGGAGGAAACCAAGAAGCCAAAGGCTAGAGGAGGAGAGTCCCTAAAAAGGCACACTTGATACTTAATGCTTAAAGCTAGATAATTACAGAAGGCTGAAAGCTAAGCAAAAGGCTGCTGAGCACACATTGTTGTTGGCCCAAAGGCCTTCCACTCTAGTTTTGATGATGATTAACTCATGTAGTTATGTGTACTAATAATCTTGTGTTATTTAGTTTCAGATCATTAATCAAGTTATTAGTTGGTGATTAGCTTCAACAAGATGATTTGGAAGCTTTCACATGTTGATTCAAGAGTCCGAGCGTCAAAGATCATATATAGCACTTGCTCGGTGGATCAAAGAGTTTTGGATCGAGTCGGCTTGGAGATTGCGCTCTACAAGAAGACATCGGTACCCAGTTTAGTTTTGTATTTAGATCCAAATTGTAAAGATTAGAATAGTATGATATGCTCAAGTTCACAACACACACGTTTTATGTTTTGGTTTTCGGTTTTTGGTTTAACCGATCTTGGTTTTCATGAATAGATATTAAATCAAAACAAGTTTACATGGTTTAGTGTATATTAGATTTGTTCTATATACATGCATGCTTCAACTCTTAAACAAACTTACTTTGATATACCTATTCATGTGTTTTAGGTTTTGTGTTTTAACAAAACTTATTTTTGAAATTAAAGACAAAAACTATGATATATATATGTTTCATGTATATAGGATTATATCCATATACATCATGCCTAAATGTTGTTTAATATCATGTTTTTGTATTTGGATAAGTTTTGGACAAAACGTATTTTCTATTCAAAATCCAAGTTTTAGAAAATACAGTTTTTGATTTTTGGCAAAATTTCTATAACACAAAAATAATCCAATATGTTTGTGATTTGTGTTAAACTTTTTAACACAAGTTTGTATTTCAATGAAAAATGATAAAACTATTTTTGTGGAATTTTAGAGATTTTATGGGAATTTTTAAAGACATTAAAAACCCAATTTTTCCCTGATTTGCAGCTGCCAGGCTAGGCGGTCGACCGTAGCGGTCGACCGACGTGCACGGATACGTGCACGCTGGCTGCCCCTTGAGCCGGTCGACCGCACGGTCGACTGACTGAGAGCAGGTTGCTCTCTGTTTGTTTCGGTCGAGCGGACGGTCGACCGCCCAGAGAGCCGTTGCTCTCTGGTTCTGGGGACGGTCGACCGCCCGGTCGATCGGTAGCTGCCAACGGTCAAAATGTGACCGTTGGACAATCGACCGGTAGGTCATTTCTGGCAGTTTCTGCTGCCAACGGCTATAATTTTCTGGGGGCTATAAATACCCCATTGGAAAGAGTTTTTCCATAAGATTTTTTGTGCGAATTTTTCCTTACTCTCTGGTGTTTTCACAGCAATCAAAAGAAGTTTTTGGACTTAAATTGAACAATCTATTTGGTGTTTTTGCTAGGGTTTGGAATATCAAAGAAAAGGGTTTTTTGGAAAAAGAGTTTTGATTCAACTTCTATATCTTGGTTTCAGTTTTTCCTAAGAATTTTCTTTGTGATTTTGATTTTCATTCCATTTGTTTTCTCCACACTTGAGCTACATCTACTTTCTTATTCTATAGGATCTTTGTGTGGGAGAAAGAGATTGTTTGTGGTTGTTGTTTAGACCACCAAGTTGAAAACCCTTCATTTGCTTGGCTTTGTGCCTTTCCCTCATTGTGTTGAGGAGGTTGTGCATTTGGGTTGTATCCCTTAAGTGGTGAGGTCATCCTTGTGTTGCTTTGTGCTAATCCCTCAAGTTGTGAGGTGATTGTTTGTTGGCTTGGAGTTGTGCCTCAAGGAGGAGGTTGTGTTTGTAAGGAGAGGAGTTGGGTACTCCTTGTAATTGTTATTGCCCCAAAACCTCGGTGGAGGTTCCCTTTGTGGGAGTCCTTTGTGGACAAGCTAGTGGACTTAAAATCCTTCTGTGTGAAGGCGGGGATGTAGAGCTGGGTGCTCGAACCTCGAAACATATCTTATTGTTTGTGCTTGTTCCCTTGGCTCTTACTCTATCTCTCTCTCTCTCTTTACTTTGTGCCTTGCATCAATTCATATTGTTCATTCATAATTATTTGCTTGGCTTGTTTGAGTGTGCATCATCTTGTGTAATTGCAATTAGTTCTTAAATTCCGCATTAAGTTGACTAGATTAGCATTATCACCTATTCACCCCCCCTCTAGGTGATTTCAATTGTGTTGAAAGAGAATGCTCTTTATAAACTTACTGAGTTCAAGTTCAATAATCTCTTTGAGATTTTTTGCCAGTGATTAAGGTTTCATACCTGCCAGTGCGCTTCCAAGGAGAGCAAGAGGATTCGAAAATCAAGCTTCCAGTTCAGCTCGTCAACGGATAACAAGAATCACTCTCCACTGCTACTTCAAGAACCCAGCCTTAAAACAAAGGGGAGATCTAGCCATTCTTCTCTTTTGTAATCGGATTATTGATCCGCTGTAATTTTCTTTACAATCAAATAAAGATTTTACACACGCTCAACTTTTTCGTGGAAACAATGTTGCCATGGTCATCCCAATAGTATGTGACATGTATCCATATCAAAACATCGCAAGTAATTGAATCTTGATAAAAATTGCCAATTAATAAGGGCTTGACAAAGATTCGTTACCTTTATACAGTGGCCCTTCTTTATCCACCCAATGGTGTATGATGGGGGTGTGACTCTGTATCTAATTTCAAATAGTCCACCAATGCAGTAGAGATGATGTTTTCACAACAGCCCTTGTCGATGATGAGATTGCACATTTTGTTCTCTACCGAACACCTTGAGTAGAAAACCTGATGCCTGAGTAGTGTCAGGGTTCTTTTGGTTGCATAGCAAGCGCTGGACCACGCAGGTGGCTACCTCTCCATCTTCTTCGACAAAGTTAAAATCTTTGATTCAGTCTCTATCAGTACTTTGTCATCATCCTCGTAGTCTGCCATGTTGAGGGGCCTCCTCTTCGGGCACTTATTGGACCTGTGTCCAGGTTCACCACACCTGTAATACTTGCCAATCCTGGGCTTGGCATATGGATTCTCCTTGCCCTTTGTAGTGGGGGCAGCTGTCGCCAGGTTTGCTGGAGGGGCGTCAATCACCTTATAGACTGGAGGTCGTTCGCTTGATGTGGAATCTTACCGAGCTCTTGTGTTGCCGGATGTCCTCTATGTTACTCCCTTGAAAGATAAGGCTCTACTCTGCAATCTCTCATCTTCATGGCTTTATTTTGGGCCTCGTCGACAGAGAACACGTCTTGGATGGCCATATGTTCATGGATGGAATACTTTAACTCGTTGATGTACTTTGAAGTTTGTTGCTCCTCCGTCAGGGATAAGTGTATCGCGACGAGAGGCGGTAGAATTCTCCGTGTACGCTGGAATAGTTCTTGTGTCTTGTCTGCATTGCTCAAATGGGTTGTAAAGAATCTGTTAGTAAGCAGGTGGAAGAAATCTACCTTGAAAAAGTTATTTCATACGCCGCCATGTCATCACAGGTGGTTTGCCTTGGCGCCTCCTTGTGATTTACAATTGGCCCCACCATGTGGTCGCTCCTCCTTTGAGCTTGTACAACACGAACTTGACATACTTTTTCTCGAGGACGTAAGTCATATCAAAGAACTTCTCTACTTCATAAACTCAGTCCAAAAAGGATTCAATGTCAAGGTTCCCACTGAAAGAAGGAATCTCGATCTTCATCCTATTTTCGTTAGGCTTAGATCTCTTCTTCTCCTATTTAGGTTAGGAAAAGGAAATCCTTCTCCCCTGTTGGGAATAGGATTCGCCATCCGCTTACGACCTCGCCCATAGGTCGTCCTTCCATCATAACCTTCGTCTTCGAAATCGTCTTTGGGGTAGAAGGTGTTGATGAGTTCTTCCTCGTTGGTAAGATCTTCGCAAGGAATTTGTCATTGAGGACGTCTTGGTGATGGTGATGGTTGATGTGGTTGTTGACGTGGTAGTGGTCATTGGCAAGAAAATTATTATGGTGCAGTTTGTGGATGAGGATTACCTGATGGTGGTGGAGATGGTGGAGGAAGATTGTTCGATGAACGTTCATGCCCGCTTCGGTACGCACCATTGGCTACGCTTCGATTATCGAATTTGAGAGATAGCCTCTTGATTTCTTAGACCATAATGTGCATGGTGGATTCAAGAGCACCAAGTCTCCCTTCAACTACTCTCGTGGAGAGGCTGGACTGCTCGTCGTCATCTTCAGCCATCATCGAAAAGTTTGCCGAGGCTCTGATACCACTTGACGCAGAGAGGAAAGCGAAAAAGACTAGCGACGCGAGTTAGATATCGTACTAATGCTGACGAACCATGAAGAAGCCTTCAGGTAAGGGATAATGACTCGAATTCACGAGCAAACGACCCGAATTCACAAGCCAAAGAGAACAACTCGAATTCACGAGCAAAATATGAGGAAAACTCAAAGAGCATTGATTAAAAATTGCATAATAAAAAACTTGGGATACAATGTCCTTAAATAGGCAAATAAAAGAAGAATACTTCTCTAACTGGCAAATGAAAAAAAAAAGAAAAACAAATAAAACAAACTGGAATCCAAAATGGACCCAGAAAACAATTCCTAAACAATCTAGGAAACTCTGATACGCAGCAGGCATATCGGCAGGTCTGTAATTCCTTGAGTTTCTATAAAAAAGCCTGTCGGCAGGTGAATAGTGCTGTCGACAGGGCTGTAAACTCCTTAGTTTGTATAAAAGCATGTCGACAGTTGAAAGGTGTTGTCGACAGGTAACTTATTCAGCCGTTCTCATCTTGATCTCCTACATCACTTTTTAAGCCGTTCTCATCTTGATCTCCTACATCACCATATCGGGTTTTTTCTACGAGAAGTACATCCGCATCCATCTCATCATCAACAACAACAACAACTATGTCATTTGTCCCAAGTATTTGGGGTAGGCTACATGAACCAAAAAAGAATTACGCCGGATCGGGCACATGGATTAGCTTTCTTCACTCATTCCTATCGAGCAATATGTCTTCACTAAGACCTTTAGCCTCTATATCTTGTCGTATTACCTCCATCCGTGTTTTCTTCGGTCTCTCCTGCGCTCTTTTAACTTGTCCTAAATTGATACGCTCTACTCGTCAGACTGGTGCATCTGTAGGTCTACGTCGCACATGACCAAACCATCGCAGGCGGTTTTCTCTCATCTTTTTTTCTATAGAAGCTACACCTATCTTAGTACGAATATCCTCATTTCTCACTTTATCTCTCCGCGTTTACCACACATCCAACGAAGCATGCTCATCTCTGCTACGCTCATCTTCTAGGCAAAACTTGTTCAAAAGCTTCCTTCATTCTCAGCTCATATCAGAAATTATGAACACCAGTAAATTGAATAGACTATTTTCCCACAGGCAAGCCTAATCTAATTTCTAGTCTAGAATTTTAGGTAGGGTATATGAGCAGTAGCCCAACGGAACAAACTTGTTTATTTGAAGGTATATTTTGGGGCAATTTGTTTCTTAACCATAATCAATTGAACATAGATTGCTTGATTGTTGATGATCTCATTCTACTCGATCATAGACTGCTCAATTGTTGATTTATCTCGATCTACTCGATCATCAAGGACAAATGTGTGACCACTGATATCTATGTCTAACAGGGGAATATGCACAGCTCCAACATATCCGCAAGTGTTCTTCATTCGTCTTTCTCTTGCTTCTCAAATTCCATCACTGACTTAAGCAGAACCCTTCCCCGTTGATTGGAGCTGAGCCTTCCATTCTTCACTCTCTCTTTTCTCAAATTTTCTTACGGATAAGGATCAGAGTCGGTTCACTAGGAAACTGCCTGCCTGCTCGCTTTTGTTCTTGATTGTAGGAATCTAGCTCCATTGATCGGACCACAAGCCTTCTTCAGGATATGGAAGATATACAGTATCATGTTGCATCTGGAGATCAGGTCTTGCAAATTTACTTGTAGGAGCTTCTCAGTTTTGGCAGCTGAATGAATCTCTGACATACGAGCTGATTGCAAGTAAACTACGACACCCTAAAGAGAAGGACAAATAGTCTCCAGCAGGTAAAATATTGACACAATCTTCCTGCTGCCTTACTGTTCCTTCTCCAAGTTGATGCAACGTCTGTAAATTTTAAAATACTGTGAAAACTTCTGACTGAAAACTTCTGAGTTCTCCTACTACCTTGTGTGTGCTGACATTTGCATCTCGCTTTTCTAATAACTCAATCTTTTGCCATGCTCAATTAAAAATATAGAAGTTACTCTACCAGTACACATTCCTCTCCTCTCATATGAGCATAATGTTAGCTGAGATTAAATACTATTTCAAGAACTGAATGTACTTGAAACATTTTTTTTCTCAACATTTCCTATGAAGTTTATTTATTTTTTTGCTGGATGAGGCATTAATATTTATTTGTAAACTACAGGTGAAAGTAGGCTTTGAACTCTAGAGCTTTTGAACACTTAAAAAGCAGTTGCAAGTCTCAAATTTTAGTATTCAAGTAATTTCATTGTTATTTTTAAGATATAAGTTCCTAATAAATTTTATATTTTGATATCAGTGTCTAACAAATTGTTATTTGGATATTAGTCTCCACCAATATGAGACCCACTTATTAAAAATCCCTAACAAATTGTTATTTGAATAATTGTCCCTAACAATATGAGACAAACTTGTTTAGAGTCCCTAACAAATTGTTATTTGGATATTAATTCCTAACAGTATGAGACTCACTTGTTAAAAATCCCTACGATTAACAATATGAGATCATTTGTTAAGAGTTCCAAATTAAAATTAAAATATGAGATTTTAAAATCCAAGTTCCTAATAACTTTAGTTTCTAAATTATTTTAAAATAATAATTTCTCATTCATTTAGAGAGCATCCAGACTTGAGACTCAGAGTCTAGGATTGAGTGATATCCATAGAAAATGAAGATCGGATGTTGAAAGAAGGGTATTTTTGTCTAATATTTAATTTTAGTTAACTTTAACGGAATATTTCTTGCATCTAAATGATTTTAATCGTAAGGTCTCTTAATAAGTCAGTCTCATATTGTTAGGGACTAATATTCAAATAATAATTTATTGGGACTCTTAACAAGTGAGTCTCATATTGTTAGGGACTAATATCCAAATAACAATTTGTTAGGAACTCTTAACAAGTGGATGTCACATTGTTAGAGACTAAAATCTAAACAACAATTTATTAAGGACTAATATCAAAATATAAAATTTGTTAGGGACTTATTTCTTAAAAACCCAATTCAATAAAGCAACAGCATGGGCCTACTCGGACGCCCGAAGTCCACTAAAGTCTACAAACCAAAAAAACTCCAAAACCTATCTTCTTCACTAGCAATACAAGTCTAAAAGAAGATGCTATCACATGAGAATCATGTCCTGCGACTAATAAAAAGTCAAGAAATCCTTAAAATGAGAGAGAGATGAGGAGCATATTAGTTTTGTACCCTGTCCTTAATAATCACCTTGAATATTAATTAATCAGTGAGAATCACTGATAAACAAACACGGAGCATCCTCTAAGATGCCGGTTCGGTTCACGTGCATGAGCCACATGAATAAAATGTTAAATTTCAGAGTCACATAGTTTTAAAATTTTTAGATTTTCTCTTACATTCTATCAATGTTTCAATGCAAAATTGTTCCTTTTATAATGTGTGTGGCTGTCCTACACGCATAAATCGAAGCTCTAAGCCGCCCACGCAGTACTCGTTAACATATCATGTCAGTCACAACATTAGCATTTTCTGACTGTTTGTTTTGAGATTATTAAAGTTAAATCAATGTGCTAATATTAATAATATTAATAATAATATTATTATTCAGTTTGTAACACCCCATGAAAAAGAAAGAAAAGGAAAGTTTTCTCCAGTTATTCTTTCACAAATTATGTCCCTCCATCCGTCCATCTTCTCTCTCGCACGGTCTCCACCTCTCCCTCCTTACTCTGATCCGTCGCCTTCCGGCTCCCTTCTTTCCCTCTCCTCTCTAGCTCTCTGACTCTCCCTCTGGTTCTCATTTTCCCCCTCTCTCTCTCTCTCTCTCTCTCTCTCTTTCCCTCACTGTCCTCTTCTCTCTCTTATTGTTGTTCTCCATGTCGGACGGTTTTTCACCGCTCAACGAGGGTACACTAATAATAACAATATTATTCGATTCGTAACTTACCAACCACGAAAAAGAAAGGGAAACAACGTCGTTTTCATCCAACAAGAAAGGAAAGGAAACAAGGGGCTGGTTGATTTTGAATGCGGCCGCAACACGACGCAAGGAAGGGGCGGGCAGCAGAAGGGGGGAGGCGGAGGGGGAGGGGGAGGGGGAGGGGGGGGGAGAGACCCTCCCTTCATTGATTTCTGTAAAAAATTTCTGATCAACATCAATAATCTTCAACAAATCTTCAAGAGATTTTTACGCGGTGAGTGGATTTTAATTCTCCCTTTTTTCAATTGATCTACCTTTTTTTTTTTTTTTTTTCCCCGTTATTGACAAGATCTTCTGATGGGTCTGACTCATCCATCCCATGTTGATCAGAGACTCTACTCATTTGATTGAATGTCTTAACGTGATCTTTAAATCTTAATCATCTGACAGGAATTTAGTTTAATTTTTTCCATAATGTTTCCTAGCTCTTTGAATCCCTAGCAATGAATTATATTATTCTGTGGTAGAGTTTAAATATTTTATATGATGGATCAAATGAACACTTGATCTGTAAATGTGTATGGATCGTTATTTTGTTACTGAAATGAGAGTTTTCTCAGCATTTTTCATGGTTTCCTTTTATCATTTCCTGCAACAAATAAGGCACTGTGGATACCCATTCAACTCTTAGATTCTGAATTGTTGCGTCTTTTTCATTCCCACGTTTGTTCTACTATATATACCATATATACTAGTTTATCCTATTTAAGCTTTTCAATGAATTAATTTATTCATTACACATGATTCAGAGGATGGCTCACAAAATCAGCCAGCCCAAAGCACCCTTCCAATTTTTTTTCTTTTTTAAAAAAAAAAATCCTGAGTTTACAACCCTAAAGTGACTGTGTTCTCTGATGGGTGGGTACAATGAGTAGTCATATCAGTCATCAAATGGTTTCATGTTTTGTGTTCTAATCATCGCCGAGGACTTAAAATGATTCTCTTGAAATGCCTCTTCAGGTGAGAACATCCAACTCAACTCAAATTCTTATCGTACAATAAATTCTTGCCAGATAGTTGTTTGATTACCGATTCTGATGAACCCTGTCAAGTGTATATTTAGTTCGACTTCATGTCTCGGGGTCTTCGGGCACAAAATGGTCATATTAGAAGGATATAACATGTATTTGGCTGGTTACATGAAGGGTGTATCCTATTGTTTATTATAAATTATTCATGCAGTTCAATGTATGGCAGATTTCACCATCCATCTTCCCAGATTAGTAATAGTTGGATTGAACCAAAAAGACCGAAACCATGGTTTTTCCAAATCTCAGCTTATCTTCTGAGTAAGTGGAATCCCCGTTTGATATTTGATTTTTTTTTTTTCCTTTTGTCCAAAAAAAAAAAAAAATTCCCTACTGCCTGTTAGATGTAAATAAGATGTTCTTTAGTTAAACAGATTTATAGAAGTTCTTCATCTTCCTCATTCAATCCATAATTTTGTATCTATTAAGTATTAACTAAAATAGCTTGTCCAGTGCTAAATCCTTTTCATCTTCTTCTAATCTGTAGGATCAATTCTTAGGAGAACAGATTGGGACTAGATGGAGAATTAACAAGACTTGTATCAGATGAATAGCTCCATGTCTCTACTTGATCGATCTAGTCAATCTTGCTTGCGAGACTCTATGGCTTGTCTCTTTGTGCCTAATGTGTATCACAATAATGACTGAGGTTTGCACATGAACAAAACTAGAGTAAAAGCCTTGGAGTAAGGCTAAGGTTGCTCCATTCTTATATGGAGGTCACAGGTTCAAGTTGCAGGAACATTCACCATAATGCCGAGTAAATCTGTGGACACAGAGACCTGCAATGGGAGGACTCGTTGCACTGCTGGCCTTTTGCAAACAATTGGCATGGTAGTGTTACTATAACTATAGTTCTAGTGTGTCACAGTATGGGAACTTGATATCAAAACAGACTATCCAAATTAATCCCTGCAGACCAAATTGCACTTACCGAAGCATAAACGAAGAAAATAGCCCACAAGATAGTCCTATAGAGAGAGAATTAATACAGAGTTTGTAAAAGAGCAAAAATAGGAAGGATGAAAGATGCTATGCAGGCTTTAGAAAATATGTTAAAGTCAATCGAAGAAAGATATGGTTTGGATTGGATTGAAACATATGGGATATGCAGGAAAAGGGACGTTTCTCACATAGATGGTGCTTCTAGTCTAGAAATCATCCATCAGATGATCTGAATAACTTGTAGAGAAGTAATTGCTGGTCATGCAGTGCTTGAAGGAAAATGAACATTGTTAGACAATCTTATTGTCTTCTTTTAGTTTTAGCAATATCCAGGATGGTTAACAAGCAGTTGCCATGTTGTGTCAGAAATCTAGCAAACCTGCGACTGTTGTGTCGGAAACTAAACATTTAAACAGACAGAAAATTTTACTTTCTTAGGCAGAAATCCCATAATTTACCAGCTTTCCAGGAAGAGATCGAGGACTTATATAACTGTGAATTCGATAAGTGCATACTGGAGTGAACCGCTGTTACTAAAGTCAGAATATACACAAACATGCATATATGTAGATATACATACAAAATAGGTAAATATATACTTTTATATATACACCCCTATCCCCAAACCCCTCAAACACACACGCTTTATGGGCGTACTTGTGCACTCTCAACACAAATCTGATAATGTCGCTAGACATAGAACTTCATGTATTTAATTTATAAGTGAATAATGAATGCATTAAGTTCCCTACAAAAATCAAGGACAGTAGTTTCCGAAGTTTAACTTACCTGTCTTGTGGGTATGAATTTAAGTAGAATATTGAATAAATTTAGCTGTCCAATTCAGATTAAGACATACAATCTGATCTCAAATCTTTTTGGACTTTAGACTAGGTCTGTCTTGGAATCACTATCTAAATTTTGATTGTGCTCTGCGATCTCTATCTAAATCTGTCCATATTGAACCATAAATATGGATTTTGTTCAACTTCGTGCATGTGCATGCTATTAGATTGGGTTCCATTTTACTTAATATTTGTTGTGGGAGATGTAACATTTTTCTTTGACCTGTTAATTCCATGTTCGATATGGGCCTTACAGGTGATCCGTCTCAGTGGACGATCATTTCATTTAGTACTAGAAGAGTTGGAGCTAGTCTGCTGTCAGTTGTCTTTGACAGGTATCTTACTCTTTGTTTGCTTGGTTTGGTTTGGTTTGATTGAAAGTTGTAACTACTTGAGGTCACATATAACTGGAATGGTTCAAGCAACCAATAAATAACAGCACTAGAAACATGATGGGGAAAGCGAATGGTTCAGATTTGGCAAATATAGGATTTTAGTTGATTTCAGATTTCAGTAGATTTGGTCAAGATTTAGGATTTCATTGAGTTTATTTGGGTAGATTCGATTGAGATTTGATGTTATCAATGAATGCACGTATTGTCGGCTATATATAGCCATGCAGTGAACTTTGAGATTTAATTATTATTATTATGAAAATTTTGATAAGCTATTTATTTTTTTATTGGTTTGAATCCCTATTAATTGAATCATAGGCGGTGAAGCCAAGATCCGGGTTGCGATTTGTGATCATATCCAACTCCAATTTCACTGTTCTTCTCCAATTCCACCAACATCCTACCACAAACCCTAGATCTCCCTCCGTCCCATATCAATTTTGTATCAGAGCTAAACTCTTGATATTCTTCTTCCACAAAATCTCCCCCTCGAAAAAAAACCTAACCTCCTCCACAAAAGCCCAGATCCGTCTCTCTATCTTCCTTTTCTCAAGTGTTCCAAAAAAAAGAAAAAAGAAAAAGAAAATAAAATAAAATCAAAAAAATCAAAATCAACCAGATGTGTTGTTCCTTCTTCCTTCTCCCTTCTTCACCGACAAGCCAATCAGATCCGCCATCTTTTCCAACGCCACCCACTTCACCAGAGCATCACCGTCGCCTCGTCCTCCCTACAACGACCTCGTCGGCGTCCAGGTCTCCCCGCCATCCATTTTCCATTGACGTCAAGACCAGATCTCAAGCTCCCACGACCTCCACCTCCCTCTAACACCTCGCCTGCATCATCTCTTCATCGCGAAGCTCCTTCGACAACATCCACCACTTCACCACCGATCTAAGCTCAGATCTCAGATCTCGATCTCCGACAACACCACCCCAGCTCAGATCTCCCTCAACCGCCTTCATCTTCAACCTCTAGAATAATATCTCCCCCGCCTCCTCGTCCTTACCTTCAGTCGAGATCCACCACCACCCGAAGCTAGGAGCGGATCCTGCCAACGACCTCACCGTGACCTGCACTTCATCTCTGATCTTTGACCGCGTCTCAGATCCACTCCACCCTCAGACCTCAGTGACGCTGCAACTGCCGCATCCTCACCGACCGCCCTCCCATCGTCCTCTATCATCGACATCCAGATTTGACACCACAACCCTTATGTGCTCTCGGCAGCCATCTTCACCGGATCTACTCACCGCCACCTTCGTTATGGTGTTCTTTTGACTTCGTCGTTGTCTCCTCTTCTCTCTGGCAACATCTCCGACTTCGCCTGCCCTCGCCAGCAACAGAGCCTCGCCGACGAATAGATCTCGCCGCCAATCCAGTTTCGTCTCTGACTTCTTGCCAAAATCACCTTCTCCTCTGCTTTTATTGTTGTCGTCCCCTCTGCCATCATTGTCGTCCAGTCGCTGCAGTCGACCACTGCCATCGCAGTGTCGCCGTCACCACCACCACCTCCTCTAGCTTCTCAGCCCTAGGCGTCGAAAGGGAGAAGAAAGGGTAATCGGGCACGGTTACTGTTAGAATCGTTAGCTTGCGGGTTTAAGTTAAACCTGTTATCACGCGGGTCTGATCCGCTAGCTACCGACCCGATTTAACCAACCCTAACCAGTCCAGCTGACTCGAACCGAGTCGAGTCAAACCAAGCCAAGTCGACTGAGTTGACTAAGTCAGACTCAACCTGACTCAGTGAGTTGACTCGACTAAGCCAACTCAGTCCACAAGCAACAGCAAACCAGCGAGCTTCTGATGCCTGTTCCTAGACGTTTGAAGTCTGTCAAGTTCCGTCAAGAGTGTTGGATGCGTGACTGAGTCCCGGAGTTACTGAAAAGATTTCATAATTTTTGAGCAGCAGATCAAACCTCCACGAGCTCCTATTTTGTGATGGTATTGTTTCTGCAGTAGAAGATCAGCGTTTCGGCCACATTTTCAGCCTGAATTGAGTCTAGTTCAAGCCGTTGAAATTCTTGGATAACTTTTGATTTGTATGCATTGAATTTTTTACATCGGTTTTTACTTCTGAGGTAAATACATATATACTGATGGTGATGAAAAGAAAGTGGAAAGGGATATGTATGCGGCTCTCCCATATTTTCGGGATTCTCATGATGGATATGAGAAGTGGGAAAATAATCTTGAGGAATTCTTCAGTTAATTCTTCTTGACATCTGAGAAGAAGTACCACTATACTCAAATGAGGTTGGTTGGACATGCTTATTAGTGGTGAAAAGACAACCACATCGATAATCAGTGTTGGTTTGTCTTACGAGATTATCTTCGTAGTCTGTATGTTCCACACCTTCTTTATGCATCTGAGGCAGATACAATATGGAGCAAGAGCCCAAGCCTGAACCCGAGAGCCGATCATTTGTCAATATCTGCACTTAGCTCCTAGATGAGATCTGAAAACTTGTAGCAAGCCAGACTATGAAGGTTGATGAACCAGATCTAGAGCCTCTAGTTCTCGTCGAGCTTGACATTCTTGAGGAACCAGTGTTAGAAGTTGTTGCTAACTTAAAGCTCGTACCAGGTCCAGAGTCAGAAGTGGAAGAACTAGAGTCAGAGGTGGAAGAATTAAAAGTGGAAGAACTTCTTATTGAGACTCCTATAGATCTTCTGGCGGCGTCTACCATGAAATGATTGTCATCTTCACCAGTTATGAGGATTCTAGTATCCTTGAGATCGCCTGACTTGTACGATCTTTTGTAAATCTTTCTACAGGAGACATAGTCATAGGAGATTGGGTTTTTTGTGATGCAGAGCACAATGGCCTAGTCTTTATCTGGGATGATTTGTCTCGGCATGCTGCATGTATCTTGTTCGAGGTATCATCGACTGCAGCCTGTTAATCACGGAAATCAGTTCCACCTCCACTACTTTGATTCAGCCATGACGCATCGATGCCGATTTCTCGATCACCACCTTGGCCTGATTGAGGATTTGTGATGTGGTTCAATCTGGTTGTTCTTGCCTTGCTGATTACCACTATATTTACCATAGATGAATGCTCTCAAGCCGGGGAGAATGATAGGAAAAGCGAATGGTACAGATTTGGTAGATTTAAGATTTTAGTTGATTTCAGATTTTAGTAAATTTGGTCAAGATTTTGGATTTGATTGAGTTTATTTGGATAGATTTGATTGAGATTTGAAGCTATCTATAATTACACGTATAGTGTATGTATTGTAGGCTATATGTAGCCATGTAGTGGACTTTGAGATTTAATTATTATTACTATGAAAATTTTGATAAGCTATTTGCTTTTTTTATTGGTTCGGATCCCCATGAATTGAATTTTAGGTGGCGAAGTCAAGACCCGCTTTGTGATCTGTGATCATATCCAACTCCAATTCCACTGTTCTTTCCCAATTCCACGACATCCCACCACGAACCCTAGATCCCCCTCCGTCCCACATCAAAACAACAACAGTTGATACAACATATTTTTATGATTACTGTGGTCACAAGTTAAAAAAGGTGCACTTCCCAACATATTTAAAGAGATGTATCTTATATCTAAGGGAGGATAATGAAATCTATCCACCAAGAGCATTCAGAAATAAAAGAACAACATGAAAGTAGAAGACACCAACATGAATAAAGTGAAATTGAGGAGATGATGCCTTGTAGAGTAGATTACATTAGAAGACACCACACAGTTTAAAGAGTTGTCACTGGACAGAATCTCTTTGCAAGTCTGGTGACATGACATAGATAGAACTAACAGGATATATAGGGGGTTATTCCGTCCCTGATCATTTCCCCCCTCCTCTTGCAAACTAAACTGTTAAATTTGATTGCTGGGTAGATGATTAGTTTAAGACTTTTGTTGATGCTACAAACTCTTTGTAACCCAATAATGAGACACTGTAAACATACTAATGTAGAATTCAGGAAAAAGTGGATATAGTGTTCTTTTAGCTAAATTGACGCATCTGTTTGTGTTTAACATTATCAATGTTAGACAGAGTAAAATATAATTCATGATAATGAATATGTTAACTAGTTTCATGTATTTTCATTTGCTTAACCAATACCCTGAAGATATCGGATGGTATAATTGTTGCTGTATCACACTTTGAAATCAAAATAGATTAATATATAAACAATTTTGATATTTTTTAATAAAAATTGGCATGTCATGCAACTGTAGGATTGTTTTCACATTTTCTCTTGTTTTTTTTGGAGTGCAAATATGCAAGTTTTAAGCTGTTTACATCTTTAATGGTCCTTCTGAAAGACTCCAAGGCAATAATATAATATACTGTCAATTTTAGCTATCACATCATGAAGTTTCAATCATTTTTTCCCCTACCCCTACTCATAATACAATGACTCACAAAGATAAGGTAAACCTAAAATCATATTCACCATAGGTTTCGGATTAGTATAAACATTCGGAGATTGTCAGAGATACCTGGGAACTCAAGAAAATAGAGATCACAAGATATCATGATGTGAAACTTGTATGACTGCTCGAAAATTAGCGATAAAGTCACTAAACTCAAGCTTAACCAACAAGTTACGATCGTGGGTAGGAAGGATTAAAGAGTAATGATATTAGCAAATTGTTTAATCAAAGAATATGTGTAGGCTGATCCAATTTAATTGTGAATCAACTAAGATAATGAATAGTTATGCAGGTAAAGGTTCTACAATTAATATTTAGATTAGCAGTTTAATAGTATCCAGATACGCACAAGCTCACCAATATAAGTGGACAGCAGTAAAGTCAATAAAAACTCATATATCAGACTAAAAAATAACCGATCTGAATTAGAGACATACTTGCTGAGGATCACGTCAATTTTACTGTCCTGATGATGTGTAGCTTTGTTTCTATAAGTCTAACATCTCGAGAACAGCTCGAAGTGGACTCTGAATGGCCAAGAAACAGCTTGAAAATGAAACCCAGTGCTTAACGGGTCTGAAACTGTATTTGCGGATTCAGGTCTACACTGCGGTAGCGGATCGGGTCTGCACTATTGCGAATTCAAGTTCTATAGCCAAAACGGGTCGAGTCTGCAACTAAAGTGGATCCGGGTTTGTTGCGGGTTTAATAACTTAAACCAATCTCCTTAGTGATTTCCGGTCGGATTTGATTTGAACCCAAATAAGATTTCTCGCTTGATGCTACTACAGGGTAGTCGCTGGTGTGGTAGCGAGGCGGCGAGGTCGGTGATGATGAGGCGGTGACGATGATGAGGAGGTGTCGGCGACCTAATAGGGATCGATCGGCGGTGGGAAGAGGAAGAAGATGAGGTCACGGGATAGAAGATGAGGGGGCTAGAGGGAGGTGGACGATAGCGGGTGCATGGGGGAGAAAGGTCGTTGGCACCGCGGCTGCAGTCCAAGGAAGGTTGTGGCGTGGAAGCGGAAGAGGTGAGGAGGAAGTGGCGAATGCCAACAACGCAAGTGGCGGGGAAGAGAGAAAATTGGAGGCGGGATTGATGGTGGCAGTTGGGCAGGAAGAGGAGACTAAGGTGGTGGAGGTGGTTTGGAGTCAGAGTGCCGCTGATTGGGCGGCGGCGTGGTGCGAGAGAGAGTAGGCCAACGGTGGATTTAGACACGGAAGGAAGAATAAGAGAACAGGAGGTGTCAGATTCTCTGGTTGTGGGAAGGATAAAGGACGAGAGGGGGGGGGGAGAGAGAGAGAGAGAGAGAGAGAGAGAGGGTTGCGTGTAAGGAAGAAAAGGGGAAGGTCGGGATCGGTGGCGGCTGCTACAAGTGTGTTGTCGACGCACGTGGGGGAAGAGAGAGAGTTGGTGGGAGAGAGAAGGGATTAGGGTAATAAAAAGAAAAAAATAGAATTTAATCCTAAAGCACGATTAATCAATCACAATTTTTTAGTCAAAATTCAGCATTTTTTATTCATAGAAGAGCGCCTTTAAATAGGCTTTACAAAGTCTAATTTTCAGATCACAACTGATGCAGTACTAAATAAAAGGAAAACTAAAAGAAACAAAAAAATTACAATAAAAAGAAAATACATAAAAATATTCTTTGAACTACTCGAACAAAATTGAAGCAACTCGTCTTCTTCAACGATGATAGACGCGCCAAGATCGTGGCTGGATGTCCGCATCATATCTTTTTCTCGAAACATCTGATTTAGGGGAAGAAGTCAAACCATTTGTGATGAATTCAACAGAATGAAAATTGCCAAGTCATAAGGAAAAAAATGATCAAGAAAGTCTGAGTTTTTTTTTTTGGTCACTCTTCCTTAGACTACTATCATCAAAAGATCTGTGGTAGAAATATTAGTATTTATTTCAACTGTTTTGTTCCCTGGCTCAGTAGAAAACTTTCTGCCAAAGCCATCCGAATGAAGAGAATATTTATCTATTGACTGGTATTTTAGCTTTGTTCATTATATCTCTTGCATATATTAGTTGTCAGATTATAATTGAGCGGTGGAAGTTTTTAATTAGTTTCATTTAAGACAACTTTTTGTGATGAACTGTGATATTTAGTTTGTTGTATTCAAAGAGCTTCTACACATTATATTTGACTTTCCTACCCGAGAACTCCTAGTACCAATAGGAATCTGAATGCTTATAACATATTTTAAATTAACCTCACATTTTCCTCTTCTTTTCTTTGTAGTGAATTACATATTCCTTTTCTGATTAGGAAATCAAAGTTTCTTAACTATAAACAGCCAAATCCTATTCTAACTAAGATTCCTGATTGAACTCTAATCACACATGCTAAAGATATCCAAACTATGAATTGTTTGTGGAAATTTTTGGGTATTATACTCTTTAATCGTTTATGGGAATTTTGCTTCCAAAAAAAACTGAAGCTCTTTTATTATAGCTTTCTAATCGATGTCTTTCTTTTACTCGATATTCAGAAGGATGGCTTCTGCAAATGGATCTGCCAAGTATCATATTCATGGCAAGAAGCCCCTCTTCTCTTTCGGGGTTATATCTGATGTCCAATATGCCGATATCCCAAATGGATACTCATTCCGTGGTGTTCCTCGTTACTATCAGCACAGTATCCAGGTCCTCCTAAGGGCTGTCAGCCGATGGAACGATAACATCCCAAGGCTCAACTTTACACTCAACCTTGGGGACATTGTCGATGGCTTATGTCCAAAAGGAAAGTCTCTCCAAACAGTAGAGAAAGTCATCAAGGAATTCGAGAAATTCAATGGTCCTGTTTACCACATGATCGGCAACCACTGTCTCTACAACCTCCCTCGAGAAAAACTGATTCCCCTTCTCAAGATTCCATCCTCTGACACTTTCTCTGCACACTACGAGTTCTCCCCGACTCCAGAATTCAGAATCATCGTCTTAGATTCCTATGATATTAGCGCAATTGGTTGGCCTCAGGATCACCCAAACACATCAGCAGCTCTCAAGTTCCTGCAGCTGAAGAATCCAAACAATGACAAGAACAGCCCAAGCGGCCTGATGGGCCTAGAGAGGAGGTTCGTGATGTTCAATGGGGCTTTCGGCAAGAAACAACTGCAATGGCTCGACAACATCCTCAAGGACTCAACGCAGAAGCATCAAAAGGTTATTGTATGTTGTCATCAGCCTTTGGATACCAATGCGGCATCACCAGAGGCACTGCCATGGAACTATGAGGAGGTGATAGAAATACTACATAGATATGAATGTGTGAAGGCTTGCTTTTCTGGGCATGAGCATAGGGGTGGGTATTCAGTTGACTCCCACGGCATTCATCATCGCGTGCTTGAGGCTGCGCTCGAGTGCCCTCTGGGCTCTGATGCATTCGGACATGTAAATGTTTATCATGACAGGTTGTTACTCTTTGGTACTGATAGAATGAAGAGCACTGAAATGATTTTCAGTTAGTGAGAAGTCAGTCATGTTTAATTCTATGTAATTCTTTTGTTTACTTTCTCAAATTATAGTTTGATTCTTTTATTATACAGTTAAAGCGAGAAAGCAAATAATTGTGATATATAGCATGTGAAATGTGAAAGTAATGTTAAAAGGACAACTTCTCACAGTTGAAGGTGTAAAGATCTGGTTCTCTCTGTGCACAAAATTTTCCTTTATAAGTAACTCTCCTTCCATTCATTTGTAATACAGGAAACTTTGCATGCATTATGTTCATGTTCATGATAAAGGACATTTTTTAGTGCATTAGTATAGAATCTGCCCCTGAGTCACCACCCTTTGTTGCTGAAAGAAAGTTCAGAATGCTTTCAGATAGGATAAAGAGAGAAGAACTGAAAGAGTGCCTAACCTGTTGGTAATTTCTGGGTTTGAAATAATAAGCATTTACCAAGATTGACTATAATGATGTTCCTACTATTAATAGAAATCTGAATGTTGGTAATAAATTCTACAATTAATAAAAAAAAAAATCTTTTTGTAATTGGAAAATATTGTTTAATTTTCTTAGTAACATAAAAAACCAAAGTCCTATTCTAACTAAGATTCCTCATTGGACTCTAATTACACACAAGTGTTATATGATTTCGGTTGGGCACATTAAAGTACTTCCTTATTAGCAAAAAAAAATTAAAGCACTTCCTTTCCTCTCTTCTCCCTGTTAGGCATGCAACTTTCTGTCAAGTTCACTAACACATATTATCAAGTTTTGGGTAGGGTTACAGGTGACCCCCCATTAATTAATTAGAGGAAGCTAGCTAGATTTTTTTTTGCACATGATAACGCACATGTAATAAAGGTGGAAGACCAATAAGTAGTTAAGATGGAGGCTCAGAAAGAGTGTGAGACTAATGTTACTTATTTTGTTTTCGCCTCATCAAATTAATAGGATATTTGCACCCGCGTGATTTAACCTAAGTTGTTTGACTCAATAAAGATTTGATCAGGTCTAGTGCCTATGTAGCACGAACACTCTAATCATGAAGTCGTGCCGTGTCTGAAATATGTTCGACACGCGTGTCTGACACACGTATTGTGTGTATTTTAAAGAATTTGTCACGTGTTTGTGTGTCGTGTCCATTTCAATGTTGGCGTGTCCGTGTGACATAGCCTAATACTTTAGGTCTAGATACGTTTTAATTACACTTAGTCATGAATGTATTTACGTTAAGATGTGAGACTCATCTGCACTTGTGAAACTCGAGTTATTAATCAAGGACCTAAATCTATGATGAGTTGAACTAGC
This sequence comes from Agave tequilana, assembly GCA_038442645.1. Classification (NCBI taxonomy): domain Eukaryota; kingdom Viridiplantae; phylum Streptophyta; class Magnoliopsida; order Asparagales; family Asparagaceae; genus Agave; species Agave tequilana. Next base: position 48,081 of record JAVJIF010029014.1, read on the forward strand.
ATTCCTTAATGTATATATATATATATATATATATATATATATATATATATATATATATATATATATATATATATATATATACAGAGAGAGAGAGAGACTTGTGTCCTTCCAAAAGGATTTGAGCCCGAATCCTTCCCATTCAAATTCAACCCTCCGACATTCAAATACAAGATCCACTCCGTTGAAGTTGATCTATATTATTTCAAGTATGTATAAATCAAAAATCAAGTATTTTGAATATTTTTGCTCATCCATCAGGCAGCGCAAAATGGACGGCTGAAAGTAGTGAGTTGGTTTGATCTATATCTTTAAACATACAAATTCTCGATCCAGCCATTTGATGATGATCTAAACATTTAAAAACCTCTACAAACCAATTTTTGTTAGATTTCAAATGTTCTACACCGTTAAATTAACCAACTCACTATTTATGTCGTCTGTTTCCTACTGGATGCATGGGCAAAAAGTATTCAAAGCACTTGATTTTTGATTTATAGATACTTGAAATAATATAGATTAACTTCAATGAAGTGGTTCTTGTATTCGAATGTCAGATGTTGATATTTGAGTGAGAAGAATTCGGCTCAAATCCTTTTGGAGACTTGTGTCCTTCCAAAAAGATTTGAGCCTGAATCCTTCTCATTCAAATTCAACCCTCTGACATTCGAATACAAGATCCACTCCGTTGAAGTTGATCTATATTATTTCAAGTATTTATAAACCAAAAATCAAGTGTTTTTAATATTTTTTGCCCATGCATCAAGTAGGGAAAAACGGACAGCCTAAATAGTTAGTTGGTTATCAGCATACTACGACGTCTCCCCAGTTCCGGAGTTAGAATTGTCGTTTTAGACTCCTACGATATCGGCGCCATTGGCTAGCCTAAGGATGACCCGAAAACACTGGCATCTATCAAGTTGCTGCAGCAGCTGAAGAATCCAAACGATAACAAGAACAGCCCGAGCGGCCTGGTTAGCCTCGAGAGGAGGTTCGTGATGTTCAATGGGGCGTTCGGGATGCAGCAACTGCAGTGGCTCGATGATATCCTCAAGGGCTCGAGGCAGAAGCATCAGTACGCGGTCATCAGCCTCTAGCCCCCAATGCAGCCCCACCAGGGCCCTGCCATGGAACCACGAGGAGGCGATAGAAATACAACACAGACATGAATGCGTGACGGCTTGCTTTGCCGGCCACGAGCATGGCGGCAGGTACTCCGTTGACGCCCACGGCGTTCATCACCGCTTGCCCGAGTCTGCGCTCGAGATCCCCCGTCCCTTGATGCATACCATGACAGGTTGTTGCTCTTCGGTGCTGATGGAATGAATGGCATGTTTAGTTCCATATGTCTACCACACAAACTTAGAGAGAGAAATTAGGAGCAAATAAGTAGGCTTAATGTTGTCTCGTGCATGACTTGTAAAATGCATGTGGAAGTAATATTAACAGACTTCTTCCTTCTTGCCCTCGTTTTCTTCCCTTGTGCAGGAAAACCTTGACACACTGTATTCGTCATAACTTCTTTTTGTGCATTGTTGGGTTCACCACACCAGTGCTTTGCACAATACCAGTCAAATAGAAACAGATAATAACCACAAAAAAAAGCAAGTATTTCTTCCATTATCACCAGACAACTAAAGTGTACCTGGACATATGTAACTTGGCCAACACCCAAATTACACTATAATTATGAATTTTGCGACAACCGAATTTTATGCACAAGATAAGCTCACTTGCAAGTGCATGGTTCAGATACCATAAGAGTTGAGGTGGACATGAAATTGAAATTTTACCAACAGCCAACAGTACACAGTGAGGCAGAAATAGTGGATTAGCATTAAGTGAACTCCCAACAGATTTCTAACCTACCCAATGTGACATGAAATTACATATTAAGAAGAGGCATAAGCTTTGCTTTCCCTTGGGGGTAAAAAGGAAAGAAGAAAAGAACAATGTTTAGATCCTTACATTGTTGTCAAAGTTGAAGCAACAAATAGAATTATGCAACAGCGAAGTTGTCTCCATCCATGAATTAACAGCCACTTCTTGAAGGAGCACAATAGAAAACAATCGAGGACCAAAAGGGAGGAAGAGCGTAAAGAATTTAGCAGTTATGATGATTCCGGTCTCAAAAGAAAGGAACAAATCTGAATAAATTCATACCACAAGCGCTCACCATCTCTCTCCAGACTTTGGCCTGAAATATAAAACATGGAATACATCAGTGTAGGTATCGCCTGTTGCTATTATGTGATGGATTTATAATCATTTGGAATAAGAAAAGTGCAAAAAGAAAGGCAAAATATTTAGGACCATTTTTCAGGAGTAAAATATAATTAAGGAAAAAAAACTCTTTCTATTACTTTGGCTTTACTGGATAAAAAATAGGAAGATTTGATCTATAATCATTTGGAATCAAGAAAGCTGGAAAAATAGGGTCAAATATTTCAAAAAAAAAATTTAGGAATAAAAAAGAACTTGAACATGGAACTCTTCACGGCCCACTCCCACCTTTTTACCAGTGAGGTTCATTGGCAATAAAAAATATTTTAGAAATAAAGTACAAAAACTTATATCTGTGAGGGGGAGAGGGTAAAATCTTATTGATAGAGTTTTTTAAATTTTGTTGAAGTATAGCCAAAAATCGATGAAATCAATGGTGTCAAATACGAGAGTGTACCAGTCGTATCAATGATGGAATTGCACAGGAGGAACCCAACCTAATCAACTAAAGCAATGACCTAGTCGACTAATGATACAAATAGAGAGTTAGCAAACCCGTTTCACTACAGACTAGTCGACTAGGCCAAATACCTAGTCGACTAACAGAAGCAATTAGTCGACTAGGATATTGGCCTAGTCGACTAATATGGTTGCAGCGGCCAGTTTTCAAATTTAATTCTGAATTCATTTCTGACCCGAATTAGGTGTTTTTGGTTTCTTTTTCTTTGTGGTTTCTTTGGCAATATAAAAGGAGTATTATCCCCAAGATTTGTGACTTGTAATTGAATTATTCAATAAGAACTCTCTCCCCTTGCCCCGAGGACGTAAGCAAGTTGCCGAACCTCGTTAAATCTTGTGTTCTCTTTCTTTTCTTTATTTAATTGTTCGTGTGATTGGAGTGGCTATTCTCTTGTGTCCCTCTTCTCTGTTGCGTGGATACCCAACAAGTGGTATAAGAGCTTTTCGGGTTCGAGGGGGAGTTTTTCGTTCAGATGGAACAAATCAACTTGGAGACTGTCTACAGTTTTGTTCGGAGATAAAGATCTGATCTTTCCTATTTGAATTTATTTTCACTAATTATTTTTCGCATTGTGTTGAAGAATCTATTAAGAAGATGGCTGAAGAAAATCAATCCACGGTGAAATCCTTGAACCAACATCCGATGAAGATCGGTGTGGTAAAGCTTGATGGCACGAACAATTTTGGAATGTGGAGGTGTAAGGTGATGAGTGCATTGATAACATCAAACCTTGAAGACACTCTACGATGAAAGAAAAGCCGAAGGAGACTTCTAAAAAGGATTAGGACAAGATGAATAGGACGGCGTGTGGTCTTATAAGGTCTTGTTTGACACAAGACATCAAGAATCATATATGAGACGTCTGCAATGAAGATGTGAGAGATTCTCCAGAAGAAATATTTGATGAAGAGTATCAAGTCTCGACTGCTTCTAAAAAGAAGGCTTTATCGCTTCCAGTTGAAGAAGAGACTCTCTATTGCTGAGCGCATGAACAACTACACAAAACTTCTTACATATTTAGTTAATGTGGATGTGGATGTCAAAGAAGAGGATAAGGCGTTAATTCTTTTGAATTCTCTTCCTGATAAAGAGTATGAGACCTTCATCCTCACCTTGATTAATGGGAAACAATTACTTAACTATAATGACGTGTCGGCTGCACTTGTAAATTATGAAGTGAAGAGGAAGGACAAGCAAATCTTCTTCCAATGGTACATCAGCGAGGCAAAAGTTCCAATCGGAAGGGAAAAGGCGAGCGTGAGATATTCAAGTCCAGACCAGATTTTAGAAATCAAAAGAACCAGTGTGCCTTCTACAAAGAGATAGGGCACTAGAAGGTTGATTATCCAAAGATCAAAAATAAGGAGTCAAAGACCGAGGCAAATCTCACACAGGTGATCATCACACAAGCTGTTACTTCACAGGCAGGTGGATCGGACTCAGACTCATTTGTATTCTCGTTCTCCGTTACTACTCCTACTATTGGTTACTCAGATAATTCTGAGTGGGTATTAGATACAGGAGCTACCTATTATGTTTGCCCGAACAGGAATTGATTTTCTAGCTTTGAGAAGCTAGATAGATGTTTTCATATCATGGGTGATGATCATCCGTGTAAAGTGGAAGGGATAGGTACAATTCGTATCAAGATGTTTGAAGGGATGGTATGAGAACTAAAGGAAGTGAGGTATGTAACTTAAATGAAAAAGAATCTTATCTCTGTTGATGCCTTGAAAGCATTGGGTCATGGAGTATACGTTAGAGATGTTCTCAAGATGACTAAAGACTCGATGGTGGTGTTGAAGGGCATCCGACGCAACAATCTATACTACTTGATGGGTAGTACAGTTACAGGGCGAGTGGGGTCTTCTATTTCTTAAGGTGATTGTTGTACACAGGTTTGGCATATGAGATTTCGACATACAGGAGAAAAGTCTCTGCAAGTTCTAACAAAAAAGGGATCATTGGAAGGTGCATCTACCTGCAACATGAAATTAAGTGGACACAGCGTTTGGACAAGAAGACGAAGGTGAAATTTGACACCTCTATTCACTGCTCGAAAGGTCTTCTTGATTGTGTTCACGTTAGTATTTGGAGACTGCCAAGATTGCGTCGCTTGGAGGTCATCGATATTTTGTCTCTTTTATTGATAATTTATCTAAGCATTGTTAGATATATCCCATGAAACAAAAATTTGAAGCCCTAAGTATGCTGGTGAAGTGGAGGATATGATGAAGAAACAGACTTGTAGAAAGATTAAAGAGCTTCAAATTGATAATGTTGAAAAATACAAGAACCAATTCCTACAACTTGGCCAGAACACTGGTATTGGTACTCACTTCACAAATGAAATACATGGGTTGGCTAAGGAAATCAACTGCTCCTTGCTGAAGAAGGTTCGGTGTGTGTTGTCTAATGCACAATTAGACAAATATTTTGGGTTGAGGCGATTGTATATGCTATCCATCTCATAAACAGACTATCATCGACTGCGATAGAAGGCAAAACTCCATTGGATATTTGATCAGGTGGAGCTGCTCAAGATTATGAATTGTTGCGGGTATTTGAAAGTCCGGCCTACTTTAGTGCCAAAGATGGCAAGATAAATCTGCGAGTAAAGAACTTTGTGTTTTTGGATGTCAAGAGAAATATGAAAGGCTACAAGTTATGGGACCCCGAAAACAAGAAAATTGTATTGAGTAAGCATGTCACATTTAATGAGACTTTATTGTTGAAGTCTACCGTCTCTCAGCGGATGGAGAGGACGAAGACCAAGGATGTATTGCAGTAGGTGAAAGTTGATGCTACTCCACTACCTCCAGTTGGTTCAGTATCTGTAAGAACTTTACCGGATGCGACGCCGAGTGAAGATCATATAGCCAGTTTTGATGCTGAAACAGGTTAAAGACATTGATGAGAATATTAAATTATTTGCATCTACTGAAACCAAGATAAATCCACAAAAATGGACGAAGCATTAATCTCAAGTTGGTGAGTGTGACAAGCTCAAATTGAAGGCCGTTGTTCTCCATGACTGTATTGATAAAGAGGTTCATATGACTCTAGCCAGTTCGGTTCACTGTTGAAGATTTAGTCACAGTTGATTGAGCTCGATGGAGCTCATTTAGATGAACTACGTGTGGCTTGATCCCGTTTTGGGCATGGGTACGAAGGCAACTACAATGATGCAACCAGTTGGAGTCGACATGGTGCTATGTGTGTTCGGCTCAGATTAGAGAAATCTTCACCGAGGTGGAGAATTATGGGGAGGGTAAAATCTTATTAATAAAACTCTGTTGAAAATTAGTCAAAGATTAACGCAATCAACGGTGTCAAATACGAGAGCGTATCAGTCGTACAATGATGAAATTGCACAGGAGAAACCCAACCTAGTCGACTATGACAATGACCTAGTCGACTAATGATACAAACAGAGAGTTGGCAAATTTGTTTCATTACAGACTAGTCGACTAGGCTAAATACCTAGTCGACAAATAGAAGCAATTAGTGAACTAGGATATTGGCCTAGTCGACTAATACAGTTGCAGCGGTCAGTTTTCAAATCTGATTTTGAATTCGTTTCTGATCCGGATTAAGTGTTTTTGGTTTCTTTTTCTTCGTGGTTTCTTTGGCTATATAAAGAGGGGTATTGTCCCCAATATTTGTAACATGTAATTGATTGATTCAATAAGAACTCTCTCCTTGCCCCGATGACGTAGACAAATTGTTGAACATCGTTAAATCTTGTATTCTCTCTTTCTTTATTTGTTTAATTGTTCGTGTGATTGAAGTGGCTATTCCCTGGTGTCCCTCTTCTCTTTTGCATGGATATCCAACAATATTAGTATTTAAGAAACTTGCAATTGCTATAATTAATTATGATGCAGTCAAAAAAGTCGCTAGCAAAATGTGTCATGGAAGAATTAGAAGAGAAGGAAATGGACGGTTGGTGGGTTCGACAGTATCAATTTAACGTTAAGAACCTTTAAGTAACAGATGCATAATAATTCAAATTTTGAAAAGGAATTCAAAGAAAACGGATCAAAAAAACGCATATATATATATATATATATATATATATATATATATATATATATTATATATATATATATATATATATGTATGTATGTATGTGTATGTATATGTATATGTATATGTATATTGTTCACTAGCATAAATCAAGTGTGTTTCAAGAGCCAAAGTTCTACATACTATCTCAACATTTCACAATCATTGATCTGCAATTAATTTTGTCAGATGGTTCTAATATAGCACTAAGCAAAATGGAAACAATAAAAGTTGAAAAGAACTGGTTATTATAATAACCATTTCAGATGGTTCCGGACAGCATTAAGTATCATTTGTGCAAAAGAAAGTTGAAAAATAGTCATATGTTGTTAATTTTAGGACAGTGGCTGGAAAAAGAAAAGAAACCAAAACATTGCAAACTTACAATATAGATAAAGTTTTAATCTGCAATAAAATATCAAGAAGTTTTCAATAAAAGAAATTTGAAATACATGACTTTGCTTCTTCCTCATTTCCAAGTGTTAACATGAAGTACTTTCATAACCTATTCCCCTTTCTTACCCTGTATCCTTCAGGGCATTTGAGAACTGGGATTAGTTCCTTGGCCACATCCTCTTGAATATCTAATATACATCCTCATCACAGTAACAAAAACAGTGGGGGAGAAATAAATGGGGATGAAAAAAAAGAAATGTAAGCAAAAGAGTAAGATGAAACTTCAGGAAATTGACAATTATCTCAATGATTCAGGTAGTCCCGCAACATTTTAGTCTTTGAAGATGTGCAGGAACAACAAATGAACTCCAGCAGAAGAGGGGCAGAGGGACACACCAATAAGGAAACAAAGAAGCATAATTGACTAGAGTTGGAGATTACAGATGCCCCCTAAAATCAGTTCAGTGTGAGATTTTTCCCTTGACGTCATCAATTTATTGAAAATATGAAGAGGTTGATATTCAAATGTTTTCATTCATTTCCTCATGTTTTAATTTAAAACGAGGTTTTGAAGTGAAGAATCCTCAAGACACTGTTTTCCCCCCCCCCCTTACACAATGCTCAAACCAAGCATGGGAAAACACAACTAGTGGATAACTTTTGGATAGTTTGTGAATGCTTCAAAGGCAATTTAAATATAATTCAACAATAAAGAATTCATAGATAATCACATATATAAGAATAACAAAAGAAATTTTAAGATGCCAGAGACTATACAATGAATACGATCATCTCTGTAGTATGCAGATTGTCTTAGCAATAGGCAGTCAGAAAGTCTGAGCTCCTACAAGGGACCTTCAATAACAACCATGCTTTAGAAATTGTAAAATTTCAACCAACAACTATTTTATCATAAAATCACTATCTAATCAAGTGCTACTGAACAGGAATCCTGACAAACATCAATAAGGCTAGGAGACGGTGCCAAAGGTATTAAAATAATGAGTTAACCCACCCCCCCCCCCCCCCCCCCCCCCCAAAAAAAAAAAAAAAAAAATCTATCATATTTAAAAATTTACCCCCCAAATCATTGATATTGCTTATATACCCTCCACATCTTTGAAATCAAAAAAATTTACCCCCCAACTCTTGTTGTTTAAGAATCAAAAGAGAATATTATATTTTTTGTTGTTAAAATATTAAAAATGACTAATGTAACCTTTGTACTCTAATTTACATTCTAATCATAACTTACATCTTCTTTCTCTTGCTTCCCTTGTTTCTTTTTCAGTGACTAAAAAAAATCAACCACCAAAAAATATTATGTTGAAGACAGAGAAAGAGAGCTCGGGATTAAGGGGGAGAGAGAGGGGGAGGGAGATTTTGGGGGGAGAGAGGCCGGATTGGGGGAGGGGAGGAGAGAGGGGGGGCGAGATTTGGGGGAGAGAGAGAAGAGGCAGGATTTGGGGAGAGGGGAAGCTGGATTGGAGCAGGGAAGAGAGAGGAGGGGAAGGATCAGGGGAAGAAAGAGACAGACAAAGAGAGGGTTTTTTTTTTTTTTTTTTTTTTGGGGGGGGGGGGGGGGGTGGGGGGGGGGGATCAAATCTCTTTTATTTTATTTGAAAATAAAATATAAGAAAATAAGGGTATAACGAGTATAACACTCATATTCCATTCATAAACTTATACTGAGAGTAGTTTTTGATATCTCAAAGAATGGAGGGTATATAGACAATATCAATGATTTGAGGATAAATTTTTAAATATGAAAGATTTAGGGGGTACATATCTTAAAAAAACCCTAAAATAATTTCTGTAGTTGGCAATGGGATGGGATGAAAGTACCTGTTCAAGTTTCTCTCACTGAAATAACCGCTTTGAAACCCTCGCCTGTCATCCATGGGCTTGCCCCAGGTATCTGCCATGCCACCGCGTGATCGAGGTCTCTCCATGAACTCTGAGCTTCTAGATTCTTCAGAAACCCCTGATCGTGAATGTGGCCGAGCATCCAAGGGTCCGCCAGTCCTCCCTGCTCCTGAAGTAGGCCTTCTATTGCCGCCAGCAGCTCTTTGGCCAAACCTAACCTTGTCATCCAACTGACATATCAGAAGCTCCAATTGCCTCTCTCTCTGAAGTATCTTCTCTTGCAAAGCAGCAAGATCCTCAGCAGAAACTTGTGCAGACTCACTTTTCCAATTCTCTTCCTGGGATTTCAGAGAATTGATTTCTTCTTTGAGCTGCTTTTCTTCATCTGTTTCCGGTCTGAAAAGAATCCAATAATGGGAAAAGAAAAAAGAATAGTGAAAATGTTTTAAAAGAACTCCCAGAAACACACAATAGAAACAATATAGCTGACAGTCCGCTTTAATTATTGGTAAGCAATGAATTTTCTAGAAAGAAAAGGGGAAATGTTGTCCATTAATGAGATATAATGACAAACAGTGAGTTGGATAAGTAGGCTCAAATTACACAAGGAAAATATTCTAACAACAGATGAAAATTTCTCCTGATCAATCATGCAAGCCTTCAAGTATAAACATCCATAGTGCAACCTCACTTCACGTGGTTGCATATGGACTACTCCAAGATAAAGGACTAATCAGCAAACACCGCAAAATAAAGAAAAAACAAAAAAACCGTTGAAATATGTTTGACCTCTGGAGTTCCCTTCCCTTAGTTATGTCATCTCTTAATAAACAAAATAAAAGGTGTCCAAGAGTAGACTTGATGTAAAACGGGGAACCTATAGTGTGGTATATTAGTAATAAACTTGAATTCCGCAACGCTTCACCAAAAATATGATCTTCGGTGAGAAATTACTTAAAACTAGTAATATCACAAGATGGATTAAACAATTATTTGCATGTGTAGCGTATCGATAATTCTAGTCTCGATGAATTTAAACATAATACTCAATAATTGAACAGTCCTATTCGCAATACCGGTATCAATAGATAACAAGCACCCAACAAATTCGCACACACTCACGTTCATAATAGACAACAGATCAATATGATAACAGTTCAGAGAATAAATCTGCAATGTAATCCAATTATTAATCTGACTACTGAATTAAGAATATACCTACATTCTTAGGTATTCGTACTGTAGTTGTTCTGCTATTCCCCATGTTGTTGTTCTTGTACCCACTGACTCGTTACTGAAGTTGTTGATGATGATGTTGCTGGTTGACTCATGCAACTGGACAAGCGCCCGGTTGTGCACGTACGAGTAGCTCGGTGGTCGGCATGGGCGCACCGGGCTAGACCCAGGCACGCGCAGGTTTGCCTGGGTGCAGGACTGGCTTCTGACTAGGAGTGCTTGGACCGAACATGGGCAGCATTAAAGGACTGGTGGCTAGTGGCAAGTCTGATTGCCTTGCGGCCTGAAGAGGAACACGCAATAGAGGATGACAGCGGCGAATCGAGGAGCAGTCAGAGGAGAGAAATGCAGTCGTGAGAGGAGGAAGAGGACAGCCGTGAAGGAAGCACGATGAGGGGCTGATGAGGAGCTGTTGTTGACGGTCAGACGACTGTACGGGCGGTTGTTGCAGGTCAAAAACAGAGAGGATTTGATGACGAGGGTGGGAAGATTGGTGTGTTGGCTGCTCTTGTGGTTGTGACGCACGGGGGGGCAGACAAGGGATGCAAGCAGAGGACTTCTAGCCTCTGTTGATGGTGGCAGGTTATCGAGGGGATAGCCGAGGGAGAGAGACGAGGGAGGTGTAGAATTGGTGTTGCCAAAGTGTAGGAAGTCTGCGAGATGCATGGAGCTTGCGGGGAGGATAGAAGGAGATGGGGAGGCGAATGAAGCAGCGCGAGTCAAGGAGATGGCGATGGGTTCACGTGAGGAGATGGGTTTGCTTGGTGGACAACACGAAGAAGAAGAAGAGGAAGGCCACATCACGTAGAAATAGGGGAGAAGAGAGAATTTTTTTTGTATTTTCCCTTTTGATTTGGTAAATAAGAATTTGATGTGGTGGTTGAGATAGGATTTGATTGGCATTTGAGAAGTGAAAAATATTTGAGAGGGGATAAGGGATAATGAGGATAACTAAAATTTGAATTCACACACAAATCTTGAATTGGATTTCACACCCAAGTTCATAAAAGATAATTTCTATGACGAAATTAATCTCAAATTTTTATTAATCAACTTCATTTCTTTTCAATACAATACTCTTGTCTTTAAATAGGCTTACAATTATTTGACTTTTCACCACATATCCGATGTGAGACTAAAAGAATACAAAACTAATAAAAAAGAAAATAAACAAGAAACAACTAGACTCAACAATTAAAAGCAAATAAATACAGACCAGTATAAATTGACGTCTCTGTTGTTGAACTTGTGTTGCTTGGATGTCCGCATCAAGACTTATGGTGCAAGTACAGTATAACCCAACTAAAGGATTATTTCAAGACTACATCAATAATATGCAACAGGCCAGCAAAAGAGTTAAGCTTGCAATCAATAAGGCATTTCATTGAACAATTCCATATTTTCTGTGTCTTTTGAGTCAGAGATGAGATCCTATTGACATCCAATCAAGCAAGAATTTTCTACTTCAAAGGCAATATAATGTGGGAGCTATTCAGTTCAGGATAAAGACAAATAATTCAAACAATAAAAACATATGAAAACAAATCTGTTTGAAATTTCTCGTCAATAATTATATCTACCTACTGCAAGCATATAAAAGGCTATCTACTTGTATTGATGATGAGATAACAGAATTGTACATTCGTAGTAACACACACTTAAATACAAAAACTTCTAAGCCACTTTTTCTTTAACCTACAACATTGTCCCATATTTCTACTCTGGCACCATGATAAAGCATGTAAATAGAACCGAATACTCCAAGAATACTGCCAATACAAAATGGACTCTAACAAAATCGGCAAGTGCAATTTATATTTTGAAAAGTTAATAGTCCCATGCTGATACAGACTCAATGATGTGGTATACAAATGGTGGAAATTGGGACATTGGATGCACATACATGGAATACCTAAACTGTCAACTAAGTAAAAGTCATACTGCCAATATGATAACAGTTCAGTTATAGGCCCTCAGAAGTAACAATGTGTTCACGTACGGTATAAAAACATAAATGGAATAACATAGAACTCCATATTTTACAAGTATACAGACTCATATCAACAAAATCTCCTGTTTATAATGAGCCAAAAGCTCTACATCAGAAACTTCATATCAAACTAGCAGGCATAAGCCCTGAGGTAACCAAAATTCTACTGTTTTAGAAATTCCCTTTCCTGGTGTGCGCCATGTTATGTCCATGTTCGTGCCAATGCTTCCTACTCTACCACTTTTTCCATGCTCATGTCTCAGGGAATTGGGAGGAATGCTCTTTGGTCATGTAAGCTTTAAGGACCAAGCTAGGCGTGTCAACCTACAGTTTTACTGCAAGACCTGTTCTTTCTCATTGTTAATGTGACTCAAGATTTTGGCAACTCAGAGAAATGGTAGACAGCCATTTGTAAAAGATTTGTCAATTCTTCATGGAGCTTTTCCGGTTTTCACTCATCCTCCATAACTGACCCATTTGACAAGGCTTGGATCTTAGATAATGATACAGCAATAGTGGAAGGGTGGTGGTTGAATGTCTTGGCTTTTTTATCTTTCATTCTGGCTTATGTTGAATGCAGTTTCCCAATTGAGAAAATATGAGTATATAGAAAAGGATTTAAAGATTCCAATAGAAAGCATGAAGAGTCCAAAAATCAAGGCATCAAATATGTCAAATAGCATGGAGAATCGTTGAAGCTATTTCATTCGTAGCAATCACTACAATATGAATGTTAAAAGATATATCATTTCCATAAGGACATTAATGCCAAACGAGGGATTCTATAATATAAAACAAAGCAAAGTTTGACAAAAATTATGAGTTTTCTGGTTTAGAATATATCTGCATATGTTTCTAGCAATGTTTGAAATATAGCCAGATGCTGATATTTTGACCCGATACCTATATTGCCAATATGACCCGATATAACCAAAAAGACACCTGCTATTGCTGATACAACGTGAAGAAGTGGCCAATATCGCCGATTCTGATACCAAAATCCCACAGCTGATCCTGATAACGAGATTTCAAATGACGGTTTCTAGAACTCTTAAAGTGTACTTCTGAAGAAAATTTGAAGGTCACATTATATAAATTGTTTCAATAAGCTGGCTTATATGCTTAATTCATTTTCAAACATAAGCTAGTTAACAAAGTTAATATATCAACAAGGTATTCAAATTCAAGGTATAATGTAAATAAAATCACTGAGGACAATCCCAAAACAGAATAAGTACTTCCCTTCAAAGCTTGATTTCAATCACCTTTGCCATATACGGAATGATTTTATGGTAACTAATTCTTTTAAAAATTTACTAAATCTATATATGAATTAAAAAGGTATACAAGTTAGAAGTTATATTTATATAACTTGCCCAGCCTGGTTCATCCTGTGTTTCATTCCTAGTTCATGTTAAATTTCCAAGGGCGAAAAGGATAGTGCCACGTAGACCTTAACAAGTATAGCTACCCTAGCAGAAACTACATAAAATCATATGGTACACTCAGCTTCCACTTTCAACTTTTAAACATTTTAGACCTTTGACAAATTTGGAAGAGAATTTCGTAGAACCAAAATCCATGGATAATTACAAATTGTCTATTCATTCTGACAATGTAGGTGGACATGACATCCTAGAAAATCATGCACAGAAGCTTTGAGATTAGACCTAATGGAACATAAGCTTCACCATCAGATCCGCTCCTATGAATCTTTGAAGATTTTTTGAAAAGGAAAGAGGAAAGAGGCAACTATGATGGAAAATCAACAAAATGGAACAGTATTTTGCAGCTAGAAAACAATAGGTATTTTAGTACCTTGGTTCTACTGTGCATAAGAGTAGAAGACGGAAGTAGACTCTTTCTAAAAATCAAAATCCATCACATGCGATGGAGGAGTGACGGAGGGATTGGTGAGAGCATAGACATGGTTATAGATCAAAATGAAAAGCAAGGGAAGAACAGAAGAAAACTATGAGAACTGATGAGAAGCAAGAAAAGAACAGATGAAAACTATGAGATTGATCCAAGGAAGATATTACTTAATGGCTTAATGCTAAATCAGCAGTCGAATATGAGACTATTCATAAAATAATGTTCTCTTTTGAGAAGTCATAAAACATTTTTGTTACTGTGATGATTACAAAAAGTAGAATTATGTTTAAACAAATTCCTACTTAAGTTATTCTAATTTGATTTGTTGTATTGTTAACATTACTGGACTGTTATCATTTATTTTAAATTATTGAATATGAAAAGCTGAAATTCAACAATTACAGCTCAGGGGATGGGCTTTCCATAACATTATTAGCTAAATATGGAGTTCTAAATGTTTATCCAAAGCAAATATAAGGTACTTGGAAAATATTTTGAGACTTCTGAGTCCAGATCAGATGCTGGCACACAAATCCACACACACCTGACCCATTTTATCTCGAACCTCACAAGCAACTCTCATTTATTTGCAATATAATTTGGTGCCCAATAGAATCAATATATCAGTCATGAAAGCTCTTCCTTTTGGCTGTTAATGTTAAACAATATGTGTTTTACGAATGTCAACCTCATATCTATGTCCACGTAATGACAAATATGGATGCAAGTTTTCGTGCATGACTGATTTCCAGAACCGGGTTCCTATCTACTCAATGAAAGTGAATACACACATATAGATATACAATCATATCTAATCCAACTTTACCCCTATCAAAAGTGGATATTGTTCAAGATAAACATGAATAGCAAGGGAAGAAACCCTAGGAGACCATCCTTAGATGGTTTGGCACAATGGAAGGGATTTGTTGAATGTGAAAACACCACCGTTAGCAGATTTAGACAATTTAGCTGAGGAGTTGAATGGGAGAACTATAGCAACATATTGGTGTTATAATCATCACTAGAGCAAGTAGTTATATGATGTAGTCCTTTCCCACAAGGATTGAAACCTCGGACTCAGGATCGATATAGGCTGATGGTTTATGGAATCGGTATCAGAAATATCAGCAATATCAAATGTTTTATTGAATTCTTACTGATTGCTTCTTTAAAAATATCTAAAACTAAATTAAATTAATTAGTAAAATAATTAATAACAAACAAACAACAACTAAGCCATTTGTCCCAAGTATTTGGGGTAGGCTACATGAACCAAAAGAGAATTACGCCGGATCAGGCACATGGATCAGCTTTCTCCACTCATTCCTATCGAGCAATATGCCTTCACTAAGACCTTTAGCCTCTATATCTTGTCGTATTACCTCCATTCATGTTTTCTTCGGTCTCCCTTGCGCTCTTTTAACTTGCCCTAATTTGATACGCTCTACTCGCCAGACTGGCGCATTTGTAGGACTACGTCGCACATGACCAAACCATCGTAGGCGATTTTCTCTCATCTTCTCTTCTATAGAGGCTACGCCTATCTTAGTACGAATATCCTCATTTCTCACCTTATCTTTCCTCGTGATACCACACATCAATGAAGCATGCGCATCTCTGCTACACTCATCTTCTAGGCATGATATCTCTTTATAACCCAACATTCTCTGACATATAACAAAGCTGGCCTAATAGCAGTCCGATAAAACTTTCCCTTCAGCCATAACGAAATATTACGATCACATAAAACTCCTGTTGCGCTCCTCCATTTCAACCAACCGGCTTGAATTCTATGATTTACATCACTATTGATCTACCTATCCTTTTAGATAATAGAACCCAAGTACTTAAAATGACTAATCATCAGATTTCTTAACCATCTAGTGTCACAATACTATAATCTCAAATTTTCTGTTTACTGAATTTACACTCCATATACTCTGTTTTGGTCCTACTTAATCTAAAACCACGAGATTCTAGAGTTTGCCTCCATAACTTCAATTCTGCATTTACCCCAGCTCTCGTTTCATCAACTAAGATAATATCATCAGCAAATAGCATACACCACAGTATCTCATCTTGAATAGCTCTAGTAAGCACATCATGAACTATGGCAAATAAGAATGGACTCAATGCAGATCCTTGATGCAATCCAATTGTGATAGAAAAATCACTTGTTATGCCTCCATAAGTTCTGACATTTGCTATTACTCCATCGTACATGTCCCTGATTATGTCAATATATTTGATAGGGACTCCCTTTTTCATCAATGTCCACCATAATACCTCTCTTGGCACCTTATCATAAGCTTTTTCTAAATCAATAAAGACCATATGCAAATTTCTCTTCCTCTCTCGAAATCACTCTATAAGTTGACGAAGCAAATGAATAGCCTCTGTCGTCGATCGCCCTAGCATGAACCCAAACTGGTTCTCTGATATTTTAACATCCTGCCTTAACCTGTGTTCAATTACCCTTTCCCAAAGCTTCATAGTGTGACACATGAGTTTTATTCTATGATAATTTGAACAACTCTGGATATTCTTATAGAGAGGTACTAGGGTACTCTTCCTCCACTCATCTGACATCTTTTAAATTAGCCAGATCTTTTTAAAGAGGTTTGTCAGCCATCTCACGCCTACCTCTCCTAAGCATCAATAAGAATTTTATCCGGGCCAACAGCTTTCCTTGACTTCATCCTCTTCAAGGCCTCTTTAACTTTAGATTCGCTAATTTTGCGCATATAATTACGGTTCATATCTTGACACTGAATGGTAAGGTCATCCAAATCTTGAGTAGAACTACCATTGAACAATTTGTTAAAATACTATCTCCATCTTTCTTTGATTTCATCTCGAACTAAAATCTTCTGATTCTCATCTTTGACACACCTCACAGTACATAACTCTCTAGTCTTTCTCTCCCTTATTCGAGCAATTCTATATATATCCTTTTCAACCTCTTTGGTGTCCAACTTCTCATGCACTTCTTTGTACACTTTAGTTCTTGCATTCTGAACAATTTTCTTAGCCTCATTCTTGGCTAGCTTATACCTCTCAAAACTCACTCCATCACTTTTTCCTCAAATCTCTGTAAGAGTTTCGCTTGATCTTAATGACAGCTTTTACCTCTTCATTCCACCATGATGTATCCTTACATGGTGGAGCACCACCTCATGACTCACCAAGTACATCTTTAGCTACTCTTTTAATGCAGCTAGCAATTTATTCCATGTTGTATTGGGATCATCTTGGGCTTTCTAATCTATTGCATGTACTACTCGATTTACAAAAACTCCTTGGTTACCTTCTTTTAGCCGCCGCCACTTAATCTTAAGATCTAACTTACGTTTAATCTTTCTAAATCTCCTTCTAATCCGGATATCTAAAATTAAGAGTCTATGTTGGATTACTACACTCACCCGATACTACCTTACAATCCATACAACAACCTCTATCTACTTTCCTAGTTAAAAAAAATCTATTTGGCTCGCACTTGATCCACTTCTAAAAGTGATTAAGTGAGACTCTCTTCCTAAACCAAGTATTCGCTAAGATCAAATCATAAGACAAAGCAAAAATCTAGAATTGAGTTACCTGGTTCATTGCTTTCCCCAAAATCAAATCCTCCATGTACACTATCAAACCCATAACGACTAGTTCCTACATGCCCGTTGAAGTCACCGCCTATGAAAAGCTTTTCTCTAATAGGTATGCCTTGCACTATCTCATCTAAATCCTTCCAAAATTGACGCTTATTAGACTCATCAAGTCCTACTTATGGTGCATAGACACTAATAATATTAAAAATCTCCCTACCTAAAATAAGTTTAACTTGTAAAATCCTATCACCCTTTCTCCTATCCTCTACTACATTCTCAAGCAATTGTTTATCTATGATCACACCCACCCCATTACGATTTCTCTCTACTAGTATACCAAAGTTTATAACTCCAAGGCTCTATAATTCTAACTTTTTCACCGACCCACTTAGTTTTCTGCACACACAAAATACTAACATTCCATCTAACCATAGCATCAACTAACGCTGCTAATCTACCTGTAAGAGAACCTATGTTCTATGATGCTTACCTAATTTTATATTCATGAGTTAACTTCCTTACCCCCACCCGCTCATAAAGTGGGAACCCTTGCTCATTTGACAATTCATCCGGGCGCCGATGTGGCGCATCATTTCTAGACGACGACCTAGCAACGCTTGCCCACTTTTCACTACACCCGGGCTCCGATGCAGCGCGTCGCTCAGGAGGGAACGCCCCAACGAAATTTAGTTCTTGGTTCATGTTCATAGTATGTGACAATATTTTATGTTGGCTATCATAATATGTGACCATGTTCATAGTAAAATAATTAATGTTTTAACATTTTTTGGGAATAATTAATGGATTTTTTAACACATTTTGAAAATTATATTATATAATACGGTAGCTAGTGCAATAATAATCTATTTAGATAAAAATATTTAAAAAAGAAAATTCAACTTATATGAACAAATGATAAGCTAAAAGATTATTAACACGACTTAGGCATATTGCTTGAATGGAAAGATTATAAACAACCCATATTGCGCGGACACGGCAACGTCGAAATGGACACAAGTGGACACATGGCAAATTCTTAAAAATACACAAGATACGCGTGTCGGACAGGTTTCAGACACGACACGGCACCATGATAAAAGTGTCTGTGCTATATAATAGACGATTCCATAGCAGAAAGTAGGTGTGTGATAAGTTTTTTATTTTAGATTAATATCATGACAAGTTGTAGTATATATCCTCATCAATTGACTTTAAGTTGATTGGATCGTGTTGAAAGATGATCCCATGTTCCTTCTCGTACTGCATCTTAAAAGATCCAAGTAGCATCATAATCATTTTCGTTAAGTGTAACTAGCAAAATCAATTCTCTTCCAAACATTGAGCCAAAATTTTCAAATAAACTGTGCAGGTTGTTGAGTGTATTGACAGAGGTTCTATTTCAGCAAATCTATTGTTTTCCTTGAAAGATTCGTGTGGCAAATCTCTATCTATGAATGAGTAGAATGGATTGATGGCATTGGCATTAGGGTAGATTTATAGCTTAGAAGCTTCGAGTTCCAACTTAAATTCAATTTGATCTCACAGTTCTTGAGAGAAAGGGGTAACGGACACTGCAAGAGTGTCACAAAAATTAGATGTGCACAACCTGTCATGGTGGGGATTGTCGAGACACGAGACAAGGAAAATCAACTACAATTCATCTTCTTTTTTTTTTAGAATTTTGAGGAAAAAATTCAAGTGGAGAAAAAATATTAGTATTGGTTGATATAAGTTACACCAGGTTGATATCGTCTTGTTAAGTCAATACGCGCTACGATAATAGTAATATGTGCATTATCAGGTGCGATATTCAAACCTTTGTTTTTCTTTAAATCTATATTATATTATATTTCACCTAACTTTATTATTTACATCATTTAATTTAATACATCTTTACTATTTATTTATATTTTAGAAAGTGAGTAATTTGACGGTGAAATGGCTCTAGAGAATATGAACGCGAAAAGAGGCAAAAAATCACGAGATGTTGTCCTAAGTAGCTTTAGCATAATGATTACTCGACAGTTCAATGTGAAGCTACATTGATAACTTTGTTATAATCCTTATCAAGACAAACAGAATAACTTATTTATGATTATGCTCTTTCAATCTATTTTGAAATTTTATTTAATCTAACTTTCTTAGTTGAATTTTTATTCTACTATGTTATTAGTAATTTCATTGATGCATCAAAATTTAGGAAGTTGTTACTTGGACCCAGAAATCAGTTCCTTGGAGCTTCCAAACATGTATATACCAAGTCAGAAGGTCATACCTAAGCACAAAGTTGTGTCTCTCATTAATCCGGCATAGATCGAACCCTAATTAAACCACCAACTGGTCCAAGTCAAACTTCACATGCCATTACTCATCCTAAAATAGGTCAAGTTTTTAAAATTTTAAGGGCTAAGGAGATTAACCTAGTTAACTTCAATTTGGGATTCATTTTTTTCTGCTTGTATATGTGCAAACTAGCTCTACCCAAGAATGAACTCTAGTGACAATTGTTGCAATATAAGTATTGGAAAACTAGATGAAGTTGTGAGGGTGTTACTTAAATACCTTTCTTGCATTTTAGACATGATACTACTCCGGCCATGGAGTAGTACACAGTTATGGAAGTATGTCATTCAGTATCCAGTGGTATATTTGCCAAAGTATATAATGTATCTAGTTGATTTACTGTTTCGTCCCATCTTCTCGTGGATGCTAAAGCTGATGAAGAGATCCTCTGATTGTTATAATTGTCTGTTAAGTGTTTTTCATGTTTTGAGATATTAATCTTTTAATTCTAAGCGCATTCCTATTATAGTTAACTATGGCATTGATCGCACACATACTATGATTGTTATAGTTGGCTGTTAAGTGTATTTTTCAAGTTTTGTGATATTAATATTTAAATTATAAGTGCATTCCTACAATCCTACTATAGTTTAACTATGTCATTTGTCTATATCTCTTTATAGTTGAATAATTGCTCCGTGAGGGATTTAGGCGTGATTTTGTTGTAGCTTAAGATTATTAGTTATTCATGTTAATTTTCATAATTAACTGAACACGAGTAGCCCACACTTTGCCCGTGTTGTGACGGTGATAGATAGAAACCTAAACCATTGAACCCAATGGTTTAAAAGATACAAACCCCCAATTACATGAATAGGTCTGGTCCAAGTCCAAATCAACAACCATGTGGGTTTGGGTCGGTATCTGGGTCCCAATGATTGTCTACTAGTCCTAAGACCTGGTATTACCTGATAACAGCACTACTGCAAACTACAACCAATCCATCCCTCTTCTATGGTGTACCCTTCACACACTAACCAGCACACGTTGGAGTCCTAGCAAAATAAATGGGAGAACTGAACTCATTTCGCACTAACCTGCATGTATTTGAAATCCACACAAAACAATTAGGAGGATAAGTTTGAAGCAATGGGAAGTTCAGGATCATGATTGATTATCTATAAACTCTTGTCATTTGATCAGGCTCAGGAGGAGCTTGAGCTGGGTCAGTTTGATACTCTGATTGCAGTCTGTAATTGTCAGTATCAATCTTCTGGGTCTCTAGATTTCCAAATTTTAGTTCCTTCCAAAGGATTTCTATTTATGATGAAGTAGCATTGTGCCTAGCTTAAGAAACAAGGATCACCATTACTATTATTCAGTCACATCATCATTAGTCAAGTAGAAGGTGACTAGTTAAGAATTAAGATAATGGGTATTAGTTAGCATGTTACAATAATAAGGCAGGATTTTGCTTGGATGGCCAAGACTTGTAAGGGGAAATAGAAAGAGGAGTTATTGAAATATGGAATCTGCCACACCATTTAGAAAGTACGGAAATACTGAAGTTCGTTCTTTGAGATACAAAGAACGTATAGGAGAGAATTTTAGAGTTCTCTATTCCGTGAAGACTAAATGATGCTGCTGTTGAATTTTCTCCCACCTAATTGGCTTAGATATTTAAAACAATTTTTCCCTTTTGTACAAATTCAGCTGACCAAGTTGAATTTATTCCAACTATCAAGAAATTCCTAAGATTTTAAGGGGAACCTATATTCTAATACTTCTCATTTGACAGTGACAGGTCAAGGAGCTCAACTACAAACTTTTTGCAGGATTTTTGGGTATATGTGATCCTCCTAACTTAACCCCACCATTCGACCTCTAATTTCCTATTTGTGAAACTGAGTGGAAATGTGATTGTATGACTCTTCCTTGACTAGTTGATATTTCAGAATATTTGACTAGAATGAAACAACAACACTGATCCATATGGAAGAAAGGTCATTGCCTGATGAAGGTTTAATTACTTAAGTACATACAGATAGTATGTTCGAAAATATTAGGTAATATTTTGGCTCTTCGTACTGATACTTACAATAACTCTATAAGAGTAAAAATAATGTGATTCACAGAGATTAATCCAAATCTTAGAAAACATAAGACTTGATTTCTTCAGAGAAGCTGTTTCCGAATTAAGGTAAAAACTTCAAAATATGAAAATAATGACATCCACTTGTAAATATTGCAAACTTTAGGAAATGTTACCTCGGTTTCCTCTAGAATATTGTTGTTTTTGCCAACATTTCTGCTTGAGTTTTCTGCATTTCAGAGTCATTTTCAGCATCTATAATACAATTTTCTGTATTTTGTATCCTGAGTAAAAAATCACATTGGCCCTATCAAAGCAATTAATTGCCATTTTACATTTAAGGCCTAGATACAGTTATCTGACTTCCAACTCAAACGTCACCTTAATAAAATTCAGGCATTGCTAAACATAAAAAAGCTAGAGTTGTTGCAATTTTTCTTGAAAGCATATCCAAAAGCTAAAGTACTAAGGGTGTTAAGCATGGCTTGTTATAAGTGCTTTTATGGCCTTTAAAGCAAATAGGTGCCTTTCTGCAAAAGGATGTTTGGTTATCAATTTAGAAAAAGGACCTTTCAGAAAAGCAGAAGCCAAAATTCAGAGAAGCTGGGGATGTCTAGCTTTTCCCAACAAGTAACTACAGAAGCAAAAGCCCAGCCATGTGCTCTCTTTTTCTCTCCTAGTTTTTCTCACACACGAACTAGCATATGATCTGATTTCCAACTTTCCCTCAAATTTTCCAAGGAATCTTGTCCAACTTTTTTCTCCCATGTTCATTCTTATCCAAACACTTTCTAGTTAATATATTTCAAATATTGTTATTTATTAATAAGCACTTTAACATTTTAAACATCACAACTATTTAATAAAAGTCCTCTTCTTCAAAGCAATTTCCGATAGCTCCTCTTACAGAAGGAATTATCTACAAGACAAGAAACACCAAACACACCTCAAACCTTGAAAACTGGAAGATCAATTGACTAATTGAGCCATACTCACAACTTAAGAGTGCTACAAAATCTAAGTTGTATTATTTTCCAATTTAAGCCCCAACCCACTTAATGAACCGTGAAAAATATCCAGCCATAAATCCACCCTATCCTCATTTTTTCCACATTTTTGTCGAGAAAATGGGAGCCATACATTCATACACTTCAACCAGTCAGAGTTCTCCTCTGCTTACCCAACGCCACAGGTTTTTACCCATCATTCTCCCTAATAGATCTTTCCTATTCAAATAGTTTGATGTTAGTGTTTATTTTTCTTAACCACTTAATGGCAGATGAGGAGGCATGGCTGAAAATCTCAGTATCGATATCAGCCGATAGATTTAGTATCAATATCGATAATAATGGTCATCAATGTCGGCAATGTCGGTCCCGATATTGTAGGTTTAATATCATACCGGATACCTCAAAACCCGATACGATATTACCGATATGTATTGGAATCGGTCGATATTTGAAACCATGACTTGGAGGAAACAAAGAATCAGAGAGAGGAAACATAGAAAGCCCTTAACCACGGAATCTAGGTTAGTAACCCATCCTTAACTATAAATGATTGATTAGGAAGAAAGCCCATAACAAGGGAAAGCAAACCTCAATAACCAAAATAATTTCATTCATCAAAACAGTATAATTTCTAAGTGCAAGGAATTCATATTTATATATAAGCATAGATTCTTGTTTGAACTAAAACTACCATAAACTTGAACCCTAAATAAACATGTTGATAAAATTCTAATGCAACTAAAGTACCAATTAAAAACAAATTCTAAGCCATGATAAAAAAAAATTATAAAACCTCAAACTCTAATAAATCTTTATCCAAAGAAAACTCCTAAAAGTTCAGATCTGATTTCATAATCCTAATCAAACTCCTATAAAAATTAATGATATCGTTAATCCCAATCTAATTAGAAGTCTAATTAAGCGGGTTGTGAAAGTTCTGCATCAACTCTCCCCTCTTGAAAGGAGGTGTCCCTATCAATGAATCCCCAAGGGAAGTATACAGCTGTAGGCCATCAGATGCCACGTCAAATTCTTGGCCATCTCATTAACAAGATTATCTTCATGGTCGGAAATAATTACAGGCAGCAGTGGAGGCTTCAAACATCAATGCTTGCATATAAATATGAGTTGATCAAGTCCCTTGCCAAATGCATTTGTGGAGCTTCAAACATCAATGAGCAGTCACTTCAACTATGCATAGTCTTCGGGAGAGACAACTATAATGAGAAGAACAGCTAACTAATTGGTAGATATGGAAGAAGTCGCAATGTGAAAGTTATTCCTGACAGGTTATTGTAGCAACCATGATTAGGCTTATTACACAGTAAAAAAAAGGCTTCATCCAAGGAATCCAGATAAATAATCAACTTGTGAAAATAGCCCTTAACCAGGAAAAATAAATCTCAATATGAAAACAATCATTACATTAATCAAGATAGTCTGGTTTCAGAGGACTAAAGAATTTCATATTTATAGACTAGACATAGACTTCTATCTCAACTAAAACTCCTTGTAAACTTGAAGAATCCTAATCAAAGACGCAATAAGATCCTAATGCAACTAAAATTCTAAACCATGACAAAATAAATTTTAAATAATTGCAAACTCTAATAAATCTCTATTCTAAGCAAACTCCTAACAATTCAAATTCTGATCTCCTAATCTAAAAAGATAAGGATAAAGTTTAATCCAACTCTCGTTAAAAGTACAATTAAAGGGGGCTTTGGAGGTTTTGAATCACATTCACCTATTGAATCGAGTCTATTAAAAATCTCTCAATTTTCATCTTTCTATATTAGTCAAGTACACAAAAGAAATGACAGGTTATGTTGCACGGACATGTACAAGTGAACTTGGGCAAGGCACAACACAACAACACAATAAATATTAAAATGTAAATACAAAATAGAAGTATCATGTCAATAAATGTGCCTAAATGTGTTCTGACATGTGTCCAACATGACAGGGCTCATCCATCGATCATCGTGACTAGTAGATCTAATATTTGGGAATACTCTGCATGGTAATTTACAACGCCAGACCACAGTTTTACAATATGCACCCATGTAGCATGGACGCCCTTATCATGAAGTTATGTCTTGTCGGACAAATGTCCGACACACGTGTTAGACACACATGTCGTGTGTATGTTTAAGAATTTGTCATATGTCAACGTGTCGTGCCCAAGTTAGTATGGTCGAGTATGTGCAACATAGATAATTGTTATATCATTGTCATCTAATGACATGGACCTGGTTATATATGGTCATAGGTTTGAATAGATCACAAGGAATAGTGCAAAAGGAGTGTCGCATTACTTTTGTTCAAAATGTATTCTTTTTACATTTGATGAGCAAAATAACATGATAGCATGTTTTCTTACACTCAGTGTTTATTGCTGCCAAGGGAATGGCTAAGCATTGAGGGTCACATGACTCGCACCTGGTCTTGATGTAGGTTGCTTGGAAGCAGCTCTAAGATGTATAGTATGTTCACCAAGTTAGACATCCAACTTGATGGAGACATCATGCTCAGTTGCTAGTTATTTTCATGCCTTAGTTATTTTGAGCTTAATTGTTTTATTTTATTATGAAATTTAGTCCCACATCGGTTGTGATGGGAAAGTTCACTTTGAAGGAGCCTATTTAAAGAGGCTCAACTCAATGAATAAGGCAGACAATGATTAAATAAAAACTTTCCAGTTAAACTCTCTTAAGTGTGCTCTTGAGTATTAGGGTGTGAAATCCGTTGTGTAAGGGGTGTGAAGCCCGTGCAAGGGGTGCGAAGCCCAAATCTATGTGTTTCTATCTCTAAACTCTAATCCCTCTTTTTTTTTCAAAACCCTAGTTTTTCTCTTTTCTTTGGATTGAAGTGATTGCAATCCTGTATCATATCAATTTGATATCAGAGCTTTGGTCCCAATCCCTTTTGAATTTCTTCCCTTCCCCAAACCCTAAATCTACTATGAAAAAAAACCAAAATAAAAATATTGTTCTGACAGTAATCGCCCTCGATTACTATTCACATGAACAGTAATCGCGAACAGCAATCGCCGCGCCCCAAAAAAACTCAAAATTCATTCGTTCGAAGTCCATTTCGAGTTATGTTCGAAGCGTTGAGTTCGTGACTCAGCCCCGGAGCTACTGTAGAGAATTTGTAGCACTTGAGCAGCAAATCTGACCTCAGCAAGCCCGTATTTGGTGCCGCCACTGCCCTACAGCAGAAAATCAGTGTTTCAAGCCACATTTTCAGCCCGATTTGAGTTCAGTTCGAGCCACTGAGATTCTTAAGTAACATCTGATCTTTATGCACTGAGTTTTATTTATGAGATTTTACTTTTGTGATAAATACATATATATTGATGGTGATGAGAAGGAGGTTGAAAGGGACATGTATACAGCTCTCCTGTATTTACGGGATTCTAATGATCAGAATGGGTATGAAAAGTGAAAAAACATCAAGAGAATTTCTTCAGGTATTTCTCCTTGACACCTGTGCAAAAATATCACTATGCCCAATTAAAACTGGCCAGAAAAGCTTATTGGTGGTGGAAAATTGTCATATCGACTGTCGAGATTCACTTATCTTACAAGAGCTTCTTCGTGCTCGGTATGCTCCACACCTCGAGGGGCCACAATTCAATGATTTGATCGCTGAACGTAAGGAGATTCTCACTGGCATGGTGAAGATGCTAGAAAGCAAGGCGGTAGATATTGTTGAATATTCAGAGCCAGGACCAAAAGTTACTGCTGAGTTGGTATCACTGCAAGGAGAGATTTTCTCACGGCCCACGAAAGTTATAGAGTTGCCTCTTGAGACCCTTATAAATCTTTCAACAAAACCCACATTGGAGCTAGTATCATTTTTGGCAGTTATGAGGGCCTCAGTTTTCTTAAGATCGACGGATGTGTACGATCCCTTGCATATCTGTCTCCAAGAAACTAGTTCACAAGAGATTAGTGTCTTGATATGTGAGTCAGTTTTCAGTGGAGTTGAATTGACTTGTCACGCTACATGTATCTTACTCGAGCTCTCATTGACGGCCACATGTTTGTCACAGAAGCCAGTTCCACTTCCACCACCGTAGTCTCGATGTGATGCACTAGTGTTGCTGCCACAACCGCCTCTATGGCCCAATTGAGATGCTTCAAAAGGGATGCCCTCACTCGACATGATCGAGTTTCTCCACCCTGGGGGAAATGATGAGGACATCACGCTCAGTTGCCAGTTATTTTCATGCCATAGTTATTTTGAGTTTAGTTATCTTATTTTATTATGAAATTTAGTCCTACATCGATTGTGATGGAAAAGTTCGCTTTGTAAGAGCCTATAAAAAGGCTCAACTTAATGAATAAGGTAGACAATGATTAAATAAAAAAATTCAGTTAAATTATCTTGAGTGTACTCTTGAGTATTGGAGTGTGAAGCCCGTGATGTAAGGGATGCGAAGCCAGCGCAAGGGGTGCAAAGCCCAAATCTATCTGGTTCTACTCTAAACCCTAATCTCTCTTTTTTCAAAACTCTATTTTTTCCCTTTTCTTTGGATTGAAGCTGATTGTGATCTTGTATTACATCACAATTCCCACTAGATCAACCATCAAACCCCAAAACTAACCACCTATATGTCATAATTCCATGTCACAAAAATATAATGCTAAGATGAGTATATTCAATCTTTGCACACAACCGCATCAATACTAAGATGTATGTGTGATGATCATCATCATCAACTGTTGAAATTAACTGCAAAACCAACTCTGGCATATAAGATGTATGGTATATTTGTCATTTTTGCGCACAAATGTTACAATTCCACATGTCATAATTCTTCAATACACATACAAGGTTTTAGACTCCAAATCTTCCTGGATCCTCCAATCTCCTAGATTTTTCTACTATTTCAGTTTAATTTCATTGTAATGCAATATCCATTATATTTCAATTGCGTCTAGTAGTTTGTTACAACTTACAATTCTCTTTAGTTCCCAGTATCTTCTTTTTTTATAAAATTATACTCTTCATCACATTTGGTTCATTTGATGAGGAAAGGTCAAATTAGGCCCTACCAAGTTATATGTAAAGTAATTCCAAAAAATGGCTTAGCCCTTGTCATCCTAGCATATTGTGCAATACAAGTGAATGACTTTGTAATGTATCAATTAGAATAAACAACTCAGTGAACTTGTCAACATTATTAGGATATGGTCAATAATGGAATGCTTCCAATGACAACGCTTGAGCATTTCTAACAATTATGCAGGGACTACCCACTCAGTCATAATGTTCAAGTAGGATTTGTTTTATGAATAAAACTTTTTCCCATAATTAGTTGTCATAATATATGCCAGCTCTTAACATTTATTAGATTCACTAAGTTTATTCTTGTTAGAGTAATACAATTTTTTTCTTGTTAGAGTAACACATGGGGATCGTCAAAGGAACAAACATGGAGGACGTTGTTTGAATGTATCATATTTTCATGATTTCAAGTATTGGCCGATTCCGATACTTATTCACAATATCGTATCAGATTTTGAGTTACCTCATACGATGTATAATATCAGCCGATATGGTGACTGATATTTTCAATACGATCGAAATTGCCAAGATTGATGATCGATATTGCCGATATTGACGAGCCGATACCAACCGAGATTTTAAACCATACATATTTCCCTAGGCATCGAAGATTCAGATTACACTATATTCTTTGAATGCTAAAACTTGTCCCACGTTCTTGAGATAAATTCACTAAAGTACAAAATGCATGGTTCAGCAAAGTTATGAATTAGAGAATGTCTTTTAGTTCATTACCAGTAGTGATGAAATCCACAATTGCTTGCTCTTCAAATCAGATTTGCTCAGTGTGAATAATCATGCCTCTTGTGCTTCCATACTAAGTCAGATAATAACTATTTTGCATGGACACAGCCAAGTCGAAATGGACACGAATGAACACATGACAAACTCTAAAAAGTACACCGACCATGTGTTTGACACGACATGGCTTCAGAATAGGAGAGTTCGTTGCTTACATAGATATCTAGTTGTGTGTGTAACTGAAAGGAATATCTTGATGAATCAAGATTCAGTTGCAGTTTGAATATTATCAGTTCATCTGACTGATGGTGATGAAACCAAGCAACTTCAAATCAATGATCATTATATCTAACTCTATTATCAGTCGGCCATTAGAGTAATGCATTAAATTTCAGCATTAAACACTCCAATTTGCAATTGCTACTTTAGAAACCACATGAGGGTACTGAGTTAGGGGAGTCTAGACCTGTCAACCCCGCGATGCTCCAGCTCCTGATCGATCCTCCTCCAATCCTTGCCCTGCGCCTGCAACAGAACCTCCCTCGGCTTCGCATCCCCAAACGGATTCACCTTTGACAGCGTCTGAGCCCTAACTCCTTCTCCCATCTGCGACACCGGAGTCCCTGGCCTGCTCGACTGCGCACTTGAAGGCCTGCTGGAATGTGAGCTAGTGGGTCTGTTGCTCACCTTCTTGGTCTCAATCTCTGAATCAATCCTCCTCCAATCCAATCCCTTCTCAGCCAGCACCTCCTCCCTCGGCCTCGCCGCCCCAAACGGGCTGGCCCGAGTCTGACTCCTTGCAGACTCATTCCCTGCTCCTCCTCCATCCTTTTTCGGCGGTTCAAGAATCAATCTTTTTCTCTCCCCATTACTTGAACTGAATCCTCCTCCTCCTCCTACTCCTCCTCCTCTGGCCCACCTATCAGAATCCGAAGACCCACCACCACCGTAAGAACTTCTGTACCCGGATCCAAAGCTCTGCACGGGGTTTTTCCCAGCAGCCCAATTATCGACCTCATCCGCCCTCGAGCTGCCACCAAGCGATCCATACCGAGGCCCGCGATCCACTGGCGCAAACTGCTTCTTACCCGCGGCCCAGTTGTCCACCTCGTCCGCCCTCGAGGGGAGATCCATGTCCAAGGCCCTCGGCGGTAGAGGGCCCCTCCTCGTCTCATCATCAAATCCTCCTCCTCCTCGTCTCATCCCGCCGCCGCCACCGCCGCTGCCGTAGGAGGAGAAGCCCCTTCGGCCGGAGAACTCGAGCTCATCGGGACCGCGCTCGCGGGGGGCGGTGGGGAGGCGGAGGATCTCGTCGTGGGTGAGGCCGGCGTGTGGGTCGGCGATGAACTGGGTGAGGGGGATGGGGACGGGCTTCTTCTTCTTGGGCTTGGCTTCGGCCGCCTCCTTGAGGGAAGGGAAGCTCTGAGCGAGAGGGGTTGGGGCCGCGGCCGCGGAGGCGGCGAGCTCGCGCTCCTCGGCCTCGGCCCGCTCTGCCTCGAGGGCCCAGGCGCCGGCGCCGGCGCCACCCCAGGGCTTTGACATTTTTTTGAGTTAGGGTTAGGTTTTTTTTTTTGTTGTTGTTGTTGTTGTTTGGGAGCTAGGGCTCCTGAAAGGGAGCCAGAGCTCAGAGGGCATGCAACAGGGGGTGGCGCAGGGGGAAGACTCTAGGAAGTTGGTTGCTGTGGCGTGAGAGAGAGAATGTTTGCGAACGAGCAGAGCAAATTAAATGGGAGAGATTCCTTTCAGGGCCTGAAGGAATTGGAGATGACAAGGAAATCCTTTAAAAAAAAAATAAAAAATAAAAAGGAAAAATAAAATAAAAAATAAACTAGTATATTGTGTTTGCAGTGGAAAATCAACCGATTTTCTCAGGCGAATAAGAAAAAGCAGAGGGGGGAGGGGGGAAAACGGAGGAAAAAGAGGAAGGAGGAGGAGGGGGAGTGGGGAGGTCGCTGGAGGGAAGAGAGTAGCGCTGCTACTCCAGCGACTTTCTCTCTTGCTCGCTCTCCTGCAGATGAAGGCGGACGGATGGATGAGCAGACGGACAAAAATTGTAAATGAGTCACGAGAGAAAATCTCTCTTTTTCAGTTAGTTTTGATAAATAAAATATAAAATATAAAAAACTAGTACATCACATGTAGTGGAAACCGACGAGGGACGCGACGGCGACGAAGGGGTGTTAGGAATTTGTTGGAGGAGGAGAGGGGAGAGGTGAGGGGGAAGAGGTGGAGAAGAGGGCGGCGGGAAAAGGGGGAGAGGGGAGGGGCGACTCTCTCTCTCTCTCTCTCTCTCTCTCTCTCTCTAGAAAAAGGGGAAGAAGAGGGCAGACGGACAACCTTTGAGAAGTCACAGAGAAAACCTCCCGTTTCGCTCGTCGGTTATGATAAAGAGAGGTGTTACTTTACTAGCATACCGCTATGAGATGGTGAAAAACTGACCGATAGCAGTGGCGGCGAGAGGGAGAGAGGAGGGCGAATAGGGAATGGGAGAAGGAGAGGTGGAAGAGGAGAGGGAGAGAGCGAGAGGGGGGAGGGGGAGGACGGTCAGACGAACGGACAAAATTTGTGAAGAAGTCAAGGATAAAACCTCCCTTCGATCATTTTTGATTAGTTTAAAAAAAATTTTCTTAGAGGGAGATTATTGTGTTAGCCCTATAACATTTTGGTATTGTCATTATTATTAAAAAATAAGAACTATTTTGTAGCTTTTGGAGAAGAGATTTGTGTCTGCATGGTCATAATGGGCTTAGACAAGGCAAGAAAGAAAAAAGACTTGGAACGTTAAATTTTATTTCCAACTGATTTAAAAGTATTGCGCAAAACAATATGAAAAATAACATGATAATAAGATTGACAAGTATGAATACGCAACAAAAATATTATTGTTTTTGATAACAATTTATATTTATGGGTCCCCAAATTGACACCTCACTTTCCATGAGCATTGTACATACTAAAATTACAATGACTTGAACGATTCATCTCTAAGTCATTGTTTCATTTTGATTCGTGTGTGTTAACCTAGCAAAGAATTAGTGTTACGAGTCCTTTAATAATCCATGAGTATATTAAACCACTAGCATCAAAATTAGCTCCATTAGGCTCAAAGCTTTCTTTCTTGCTTGTCGACTGCATGTTAATTTGTAAATTTAAGTGGTTTGGCTTTCTAAAAGATCAACTGCGCGTTACTTCTGCAATGAACTCTTTGGACTTTTCGAGAGTTCCAATCTCACTTTAAACTTCTTCAGGCTCTCTTTCCAACGTGCTTGTTTACATGCCACTACTTTCAGCTCTTTTGTTCTTTTTGATGGGCAAGTCACCTTCAAGGTATTTCCCTCACGAGGGAAATATGTTACTAATACCTGGACAATAGTCTAGCGACCACAGCACACATGGCTTTTAACCAGCAGGCAACCCACCCTTGGTGCCGGCACACCCACGTTTGTCCCAAACTTGAATGGTTGTCAAGCTACCGTCCAATCCCTGTTAAGCATTGTTTTCAAAATGTGTAACCTTGATCTTAGATGTACGTGTCACAGTATCAGTACTTAACACGGCGTACAAAAATTTGATTTGACTTTCCTGATAGTCAGACTGAACCGGTTTCAGTTCCAAATATTATTTCCTAATATTTTAGATTTTTAGAATTTTACGAATTATTTTGAAAAATATCCGAATTTTCCTTAAAGTCAACAAAACAAATTTTGAGATACCACTTGTAAATAAGTAAAAATTTAAGAAACCAATGAAAGTAAAACATTTTGTAATTTTTGATATCAATAAAAAATATTGTAATTTTGATACCAAATAAAATGTCAATTGAAATACCAATTGAAAACAATACATGAGCTTATAAAGATACCAAATTATTTTTTAATTTTAACTCAAGCTTTGCAAAACATAATTATACTTTAAACATGTAATGGATATTGTAATCAAGCACAATCAAAACATATATATATAATAGTTGTATTCTGAAAACAGTACCAAATGAAGAATAAATAACTAGTTAAAGTAATTTTTGAAAAACTAGTTAAAGATCCTTCAAATAAAAAACAAATCATATATAATCTCATGAAGCATGCTAAAAACACAAGAGATAACACTCGAAATCTATAAAACTCAAAAAATCTCATGAAAATAATGTCATGAGTAAACAAATGAAGTGTGTGTGCACAAGAATCATGTAAATAGTATTTTCATGAAAATGATAATAAAGCTCAAAATAAACATGAATATCTTTTATCAAAAAGCATAAAAATGTATTTTCATTAAAATCAAGCTTCAAAGGTATATGTATGTTTTATTCAAAACTAAAAATATACATATATATCCTAAACACAAAAGAGTCTATAATATAATTTGCATGAAGGTAAGAGACTCAAGGGTATACATGTATCTATTAGTTTTAGACAGAATAAAATACATGAAGCAAAACATGCATAAGAATAGGGAAAAACAAGTGTAAATGAAATAATCATAAAAACTAGGTCATACATGTACATAAATGAGTACAACTGAGTAATGAAGGTCAAACATATAAGAATCAATATTGCTCACTACTTGCATAAGTATAGACACAAATTTTAAAGAAAATACATCTAGACCAGTATTCACCACATGAAGCACAAAAACAGAACATGCTAAAAATATTATCTATATAAAAACATGTAAACTAAAATAGGAGTTTAGAGATAGTTACCAAATCATATGCACTAATTTCTAAGTCTCCAAAACATGGTGCCCTCCCACCAAACTATCTTGATAGTGAAGCATCAATTTGGTGTGTCCATTTAGCTCATCATGCATTTGTAAGATCACCTAGAGGGGGGGTGAATAGGTGATGGCTAATCTAATGGTCACTTATGGACAAATAATGCGGAATTAAAACTAAGTTGACCAAATTAAAACTTCTTTTAATTAAACACTTATGTATAACACAAGAGTATTGCCGAATTCCCCTTGCGAGGCGCTGGACAAGCTCCTCTAGATTCCCCTTGAATGGGTTTGAGGTGCCGCGTTGGCTCTCTTGGTTGAACACTAGTGTTAACAAGCAATCCCACGCAAGTATATAAACATATAAGCACAAGGGTATATCAAGCATGTAAATTAAAGACAATGTAAGTAATGCAAGATATAAAAGAGACTAAGTGAGAAAGAGAGCAAGAGTGAGCAATCGCAAACACAAGGGTATGTTCGAGGTTCGAGCACACTTGCTCTATATCCGCCTTCGACACACGAAGGATTTCCACTATGCACGATCCAACCGGATCTCTCCTTGGTGCCGCAACACTACAAGCCCTCGGACTCCCAAGTCCCTTACACACCACAAGCCCACCGGCTCGTCGAGGCCGCACCTCAAGCTACAAGTCCTCACTAGGACCAACAACACCAAGTCCTCACTAGGACCCGAAACAAACCGCGAACACAACCGTCCGCCTTCTCAAAAAAACAAGATGAACTTTGGTGATCACAACTCTTGATCACCTAAAATCCTCTCACAATAACACTCCTATAGAATGAATAGCTCAATGGATGCTCAAGTGTTTGTGTGAGAAAGCAAGGAAAGAATCTTTGGTGAAAAACACAAGAAAATCTCTTTTACACTCTTTGATAAAACTCTCCTTTTAATTGGAAGTATTGACTCTAATTTTGTGGAGAAAAACCCTTCAGAAAGACTGGGAAAAACTAGCTCTAAGGTCTCCAAAAATCTTGGCTAAAACAATGACAAAACCCCTTTTTATAGAGGCCAGAAAAATCTGACGTTGGGCTCTGTCAGAGCTACCGGTCCGACCTCCGGTTTCGGAACGGTCAAAATCCGACCGTTGCAGCTCCGGTCGACCGGCCCGGTCGACCGAGCAACTGGAGAAGAGAGTAAACTCTCTGCGGTCGACCGGCCCGGTCGACCGATGTTTCCCGAGAGCAAAGCTCTCTGAAGCGGTCGACCGGCCCGTCGACCGTTCTCCAGTGCACACTGGCGTGCACGTCGTGCACGTCCGGTCGACCGACCCGGTCGACCGGCCTCTGTCAGTTCTGAAAAATCAGAACTGCAGAACCAGAAAATTGGGATTAAGGATTGGTCTTTTAACTTAATAAAAATCCCAGAAATTCACAGTAAATCCAGAAAAATAGTTTCAATCAAAATAAAAACTGTTTTTCTAAAATATGTTTTTCTAAAACTTGTTTTCCATAACTTACAAAATGCAGAAACAAGATATTTTGAACTTATAAAGCAAAGTGTGTATGGATATGATCCACACACAATCAAGATGAAATATCTAGTTTTGACATAAAGCACTAAACTTGTTTTGGTTAAAGGATATGTATATAAGAAATTACCAAAAAACCCAAAGATAGATTTTTGTCATAAAGAAAATCTCATCAAATACAAAAACAAGATATATACTTTTAAGCATAGTGTGTATGGATATGATCCACTACACAAATAAGATGAATATCTAGTTTTTGACATAAGGCTCTAAACATGGTTTTGGATATAAGATATGTATACATGAATACCAAAAACCAAATTGTATTTTATCACAAATAAAAATCTTTTCTTAACTAGGAAAATCTTTTATGAAAATCATTCTATCAAGAGTTCTATCAAGAGTGTGTGTGTGATATAGACTTGAGCAATCCACAACTATCTATCCTTTACATTTTTATCTAAAACAATTAAAATCTTATACCTAGACACAAGTCTTCATCTTCTTGAAGTCTTCACTTGAAGGCTTCTCATCTTCTTGACTTGGTCCAAGCTTGATCCAAAGCTCCTGGATCACCCCGTGCTAGCTCCAAATCTTGACATTTAATCCTTTGTTGAGCTTTGCACCTACTAAGATCTTGATAAAGAATCTGTCACTAATTAAACAAGATCATTAGCAAATATAACTACATGAGTTGATCATCATCAAAACTAGAGTGATAGGCCTTGTGCCAACAATCTCCCCCTTTTTGATGAGACAAAACTCATGAAGTTATATATGCATGGATTAAAGTAAAGCTTCAAAGAAGCTCCCCTAACTCATGCATAATAAATAAGCAATAGATAAGGCAATGAGGCACGTGAATATGTATGCAAGTATGGAGATAAAACATGCAACAAGCATAAATCAAAATCTTTTTCTCCTATTTGCAATACAAATATATATATGCATAAATACAAATTTATAACCTTAAGTAAGGAAGACAAATACTTCTCCCCCTTAAGTAAGGAAATCATGCATATATCACAAATACATCACAAATACTTCTCCCCTTTTTGTCAATCATCAACAAAGGGTTCAAAGTAAAAGCAAATCAAAACAAATTTTCTCCCCCTTTATGTCAAAAATAAAGAAGTCAAGGAGGGGCGATACAAATCAAAAATTTTGAATTTTCTCATCAAAACAAAATCATATTCTTTTTATCAAAAACAAATTTTGAATTTTCTCTTTGATATCAAATAAAAAAATATTGATACCATTTAAAATCTAATGCATAAGCTTGAAAAATAAGATTTGAATTAAGTTAGCATTAACAACACATGAAGAATTTGAACTAGTTAAATGAGAGGTTTAACAACTAGTACGAAATCCTTTATCAAGGAATAAATCTAAGGATTTTCATGAAATAGCAATGAAACAAAAACACTCAAACACTCTAATCTATAAAGTCCAAATAGTTTCAAAAGAAGTGAGTGTACTAATGTTATGTGAAACATGGCATCATGAAAATGGCAATAAGGTACAATATTCCTTAGAAAATCATAAACATCAAAATCATCTCACATTTTTTTATTAAATCATTGAAAACAAAATCTATATGTCAAGATATATGTATATTTTGACAATACATGAAATATATACATATCTCTTAAACTCAAGTGAGTCTATATGAATGGATTTGCATTGAAGGCAAAAGACTCAAGAGTTATACATGTATATTTTAAGGTTTGGCAAAATACACATATACATGAAATAAAAGGCACATGATCATAAATCAAATCCAAAAGGTGAACATAAGTTTAAATATGTATGAATCATCAAAACTAAGCAATACAAGTACATTTCAAGGGTTCAAATAAGCATTTAAGCACACTTACTAATAGATTTTTGAGGCCCATGATATGTTCAAGTATAAATCCTAGTGTTGACAAAAACTAACATATAAACTAATATTCAAATCATGAAGCATTAAATTTTAAGAAAAATTGAATCATTGTGACAATCTCAAAACTATTTGAAGAATACATAACTAGTATAAATTGTTTTTGAAAACTAGTTAAAGATCCTTCAAATATGTCAAATCATATGTTTTTCATGAATGAGACTAAGTACATAAAAATCCAAGCACTCATAGTCCAAAAGCTCATAAATATATTTTGAATAAAAGATGAGTGTTCAAGGTTATGTAAATAGTATTTTCATGAAAGTTGTCATTGAAGCTAAAATCACATAGAAATCATTGTTATCAAAACAAAATCATTTTTATTAAAAAAAAACTACAATCTTCATGGTTATGTATGAATTATACAAATCTAACAATACACATACATATCCCAAAATTGTAAAAGAGTCTATCAAATATTTGCATGAAAGCTAGAGACTCACGGGTATACATGTATATTTATTAGATTTGAATTAAATACACATATACATGAGGTAAGATCAAAGATAGGCATAACAAGTATAAATGACCGAATCATCAAAACTAGCCTATACACATGCATATAGTGGATACAAATGAGCATGAAGTTCAAATATGTATGAGTCAATTGTAGTTCACTATACATATATGTATAAATGCAAGTTTTGACACATTCTACATTTAAGCATGTAAATGCCACATGAAGCACAAATCAAATAAAATCATGAACATGCTATATGACATATGAAATTAAAAGCATGTACATAAAATTAGGAGTTTAGAGGTTGTTACCAACTCCAAAGCTCCAAGCATGGTGGTTGACCCACCAAAATTCCTTGATAGCGATGCAACCCAAAAGTATATCCATCATGTCCAAGTGCATCCACTACCAAGGTTACCATCCCTCTCACGTTTTGTGAGAGCCCTCACCTACATCACAAGCAAAAGGTGGGAGTTTTGGTACCCATATTTTCTTGGGTCCTTTGGGGTTAGCTTTATTATAAGGAACCAAAATCCTTTAGACATAGCAAAATATAAGTTATGCTTCTTATCAAAACAATATTTGCTAAATGGCCTTTGCGACCACAATGTGTACAAGTGTACACCCTATCATGATGCTTATGAGTGTGATTGTGATCGTGATGTGCAACATAAGCATGAGCATGATGTGTATGTGCATGAGCATGGGGAACTTGTTTCTTTTGAAACAAAGATTCCAACTTAGAATGATTGAATGCACATGTGCTCAAATTAGAGCTCAAATTTCTATCTTATTTTTCAAATTCTTAATCTCATTAGTTGTGGCATGTAAAGCATGGTGAGATAAAGAATCATTTTTCTTTTTCTTTTGAAAAACATTATC
This sequence comes from Agave tequilana, assembly GCA_038442645.1. Taxonomy (NCBI): domain Eukaryota; kingdom Viridiplantae; phylum Streptophyta; class Magnoliopsida; order Asparagales; family Asparagaceae; genus Agave; species Agave tequilana. The sequence goes on from JAVJIF010029014.1 coordinate 86,552, forward strand.
CTTTTCTTTTTCAACAAATTTTCTTTTTAAAGATTTATTTTCTTGAAAAACGATTTCCTTTTGTTTTTCCACCAAATCAATCTTATCCTTCAAAATAGTGTTCCCTTCACATAAATCATTTAATTTTGAAAATAAGGAAACATTCTCATTTTTCAAAACTTTATTTTCTTTTTCTAAACATGCAAGTTTATCTCTAAAAGAATCATTTTCTACATGCATGCAAGCAATATCCTTTTTCAAATTTTTATTTTCCTTTTTAATTATGTCATATCTCTCAAGCAATAACTGGCAAAATGAATTTAGCTCATCATATGACATAGTAGCACCTCATCCTCGGATTCGGAAGTTACCTCAAGGGGGTTATCCCCTTGGACCATGTAGCACTTGTTGGAGGTGTCGCTTTCAACATCCGAATCGCTCCCGGCATAATATAGATCCTTTCGCCAAGGGAGGTGATGATGTTCCAAGCTACAAAGCCGATTCAATGTTAGAAACCCTAGATAAATAATCATCATTTAGGGTACATTTAAGAGCATGAAGGGCTTTTGCATTAGCCTCAATGTACTTGCTATTTGAATAATAATCATTATTAGTAGTAGCAAGATAAGCATGAATTCCTAAGGCCTGAGGTACAATGACATCTTAACCTTCCAAGTTTGGATGTTAAGAATATCAAAGGTGGGTGGTGACATGAAGTCCATGGTGAGGTGTGTGTGTACAAAAATATTGTGATTAGCCTAAAAGGAGGATCTTTAACTCTTAGGTTGTTAGACCAAATATCAAGAGCACTAGCTCTGATACCAATTGTAAGATCACCTAGAGGGGGGTGAATAGGTGATGGCTAATCTAATGGTCACTTATGGACAAATAATGCGGAATTAAAACTAAGTTGACCAAATTAAAACTTCTTTTAATTAAACACTTATGTATAACACAAGAGTGTTGCCGAATTCCCCTTGCGAGGCTCTGGACAAGCTCCTCTAGATTCCCCTTGAATGGGTTTGAGGTGCCGCGTTGGCTCTCTTGGTTGAATACTAGTGTAACAAGCAATCACACGCAAGTATATAACAATATAAGCACAAGGGTATATCAAGCATGTAAATTAAGACAATGTAAGTAATGCAAGATATAAAAGAGACTAAGTGAGAAAGAGAGCAAGAGTGAGCAATCGCAAACACAAGGGTATGTTTCGAGGTTCGAGCACACTTGCTCTACATCCCCGCCTTCGACACACGAAGGATTTCCACTATGCACGATCCAACCGGGATCTCCTTGGTGCCGCAACACCTACAAGCCCTCGGACTCCCAAGTCCCTTACACACCACAAGCCCACCGGCTCGTCGAGGCCGCACCTCAAGCTACAAGTCCTCACTAGGACCCAACAACACCAAGTCCTCACTAGGACCCGAAACAAACCGCGAACACAACCGTCCGCCTTCTCAAAAAAACAAAGATGAACTTGGTGATCACAACTCTTGATCACCTAAAATCCTCTCACAATAACACTCCTATAGAATGAATAGCTCAATGATGCTCAAGTGTTTGTGTGAGAAAGCAAGGAAAGAATCTTTGGAGAAAAACACAAGAAAATCTCTTTTACACTCTTTGATAAAACTCTCCTTTTAATTGGAAGTATTGACTCTAATTTTGTGGAGAAAAACCCTTCAGAAAGACTGGGAAAAACTAGCTCTAAGGTCTCCAAAAATCTTGGCTTAAAACAATGACAAAACCCCCTTTTATAGAGGCCAGAAAAATCTGACCGTTGGGCTCTGTCAGAGCTACCGGTCGACCGGTCCGGTCGACCGGCAACGGTCAAAAATCCGACCGTTGCAGCCTCCGGTCGACCGGCCCGGTCGACCGAGCAACTGGAGAAGAGAGTAAACTCTCTGTCGGTCGACCGGCCGGTCGACCGATGTTTCCCGAGAGCAAAGCTCTCTGAAGCGGTCGACCGGCCCGGTCGACCGTTCTCCAGTGCACACTGGCGTGCACGTCGGTCGACCGACCCGGTCGACCGCCTCTGTCAGTTCTGAAAAATCAGAACTGGCAGAACCAGAAAATTGGGATTAAGGATTGGTCTTTTAACTTATAAAAATCCCAGAAATTCACAGTAAATCCAGAAAAATAGTTTCAATCAAAATAAAAACTGTTTTTCTAAAATATGTTTTTCTAAAACTTGTTTTTCCATAACTTCACAAAATGCAAAAACAAGATATTTTGAACTTATAAAGCAAAGTGTGTATGGATATGATCCACCACACAATCAAGATGAAATATCTAGTTTTTGACATAAAGCACTAAACTTGTTTTGGTTAAAGGATATGTATATAAGAAATTACCAAAACCCAAAGTAGATATTTTGTCATAAAGAAAATCTCATCAAATACAAAAACAAGATATACTTTTAAAGCATAGTGTGTATGGATATGATCCACTACACAAATAAGATGAATATCTAGTTTTGACATAAGGCTCTAAACATGGTTTTGGATATAAGATATGTATACATGAATACCAAAAACCAATTGTATTTTATCACAAATAAAAATCTTTTCTTAACTAGGAAAATCTTTTATGAAAATCATTCTATCAAGAGTTCTATCAAGAGTGTGTGTGTGATATAGACTTGAGCAATCCACCAACTATCTATCCTTTACATTTTTATCTAAAACAATTAAAATCTTATACCTAGACACAAGTCTTCATCTTCTTGAAGTCTTCACTTGAAGGCTTCTCATCTTCTTGACTTGGTCCAAGCTTGATCCAAAGCTCCTTGGATCACCCCGTGCTAGCTCCAAATCTTGACATTTAATCCTTTGTTGAGCTTTACACCTACTAAGATCTTGATAAAGAATCTGTCACTAATTAACAAGATCATTAGCAAATATAACTACATGAGTTGATCATCATCAAAACTAGAGTGATAGGCCTTGAGCCAACAATCTCCCCCTTTTTGATGATGACAAAACTCATGAAGTTATATATGCATGGATTAAAGTAAAGCTTCAAAGAAGCTCCCCCTTAACTCATGCATAATAAATAAGCAATAGATAAGGCAATGAGGCACGTGAATATGTATGCAAGTATGGAGATAAAACATGCAACAAGCATAAATCAAAATCTTTTCTCCTATTTGCAATACAAATATATATATGCATAAATACAAATCTTATACAACCTTAAGTAAGGAAGACAAATACTTCTCCCTTAAGTAAGGAAATCATGCATATATCACAAATACATCACAAATACTTCTCCCCCTTTTTGTCAATCATCAACAAAGGGTTCAAAGTAAAAGCAAATCAAAACAAATTTTCTCCCCTTTATGTCAAAAATAAAGAAGTCAAGGAGGGGCGATACAAATCAAAAATTTTGAATTTTTCTCATCAAAACAAAATCATTAATTCTATTTTATCAAAACAAATTTTGAATTTTCTCTTTGATATCAAATAAAAAATATTGATACCATTTTAAAATCTAATGCATAAGCTTGAAAAATAAGATTTGAATTAAGCTTAGCATTAACAACACATGAAGAATTTGAACTAGTTAAATGAGAGTGTTTAACAACTAGTACGAAATCCTTCTATCAAGGAATAAATCTAAGGATTTTCATGAAATAGAACACAAAACACTCAAACACTCTAATCTATAAAGTCCAAATAGTTTCAAAAGAAGTGAGTGTACTAATGTTATGTGAAACATGGCATCATGAAAATGGCAATAAGGTACAATATTCCTTAGAAAATCATAAACATCAAATCATCTCACATTTTTTATTAAATCATTGAAAACAAAATCTATATGTCAAGATATATGTATATTTTGACAATACATGAAATATACATACATATCTCTAAACTCAAGTGAGTCTATATGAATGGATTTGCATTGAAGGCAAAAGACTCAAGAGTTATACATGTATATTTTAAGGTTTGGCAAAATACACATATACATGAAATAAAAGGCACATGATCATAAATCAAATCCAAAAGGTGAACATAAGTTTAAATATGTATGAATCATCAAAACTAAGCAATACAAGTACATTTCAAGGGTTCAAATAAGCATTTAAGCACACTTACTAATAGATCTTTTGAGGGCCATGATATGTTCAAGTATAAATCCTAGTGTTGACAAAAACTAACATATAAACTAATATTCAAATCATGAAGCATTAAATTTTAAGAAAAATTGAATCATGTGACAATCTCAAAAACTATTTGAAGAATACATAACTAGTATAAATTGTTTTTGAAAACTAGTTAAAGATCCTTCAAATATGTCAAATCATATGTTTTTCATGAATGAGACTAAGTACATAAAAATCCAAGCACTCATAGTCCATAAAGCTCATAAATATATTTTGAATAAAAGATGAGTGTTCAAAGGTTATGTAAATAGTATTTTCATGAAAGTTGTCATTGAAGCTCAAATCACATAGAAATCATTGTTATCAAAACAAAATCATTTTTATTAAAAAAAACTACAATCTTCATGGTATATGTATGAATTATACAAATCTAACAATACACATACATATCCCAAAATTGTAAAAGAGTCTATCAAAATTTGCATGAAAGTTAGAGACTCACGGGTATACATGTATATTTATTAGATTTGAATTAAATACACATATACATGAGGTAAGATCAAAGATAGGCATAACAAGTATAAATGACCGAATCATCAAAACTAGCCTATACACATGCATATAGTGGATACAAATGAGCATGAAGTTCAAATATGTATGAGTCAATTGTAGTTCACTATACATATATGTATAAATGCAAGTTTTGACACATTCTACATTTAAGCATGTAAATGCCACATGAAGCACAAATCAAATAAAATCATGAACATGCTATATGACATATGAAATTAAGCATGTACATAAAATTAGGAGTTTAGAGGTTGTTACCAACTCCAAAGCTCCAAGCATGGTGGTTGACCCACCAAATTCCTTGATAGCGATGCAACCCAAAAGTATATCCATCATGTCCAAGTGCATCCACTACCAAGGTACCATCCCTCTCACGTTTTGTGAGAGCCCTCACCTACATCACAAGCAAAAGGTGGGGGTTTGGTACCCATATTTTCTTGGGTCCTTGGGGGTTAGCTTTATTATAAGGAACCCAAAATCCTTTAGACATAGCAAAATATAAGTTATGCTTCTTATCAAAACAATATTTTGCTAAATGGCCTTTGCGACCCAATGTGTACAAGTGTACACCCTATCATGATGCTTATGAGTGTGATTGTGATCGTGATGTGCAACATAAGCATGAGCATGATGTGTATGTGCATGAGCATGGGGAAATGTTTCTTTTTGAAACAAAGATTCCAACTTAGAATGATTGAATGCACATGTGCTCAAATTAGAGCTCAAATTTTCTATCTTATTTTCAAATTCTTAATCTCATTAGTTGTGGCATGTAAAGCATGGTGAGATAAAGAATCATTTTTCTTTTTTTTTGAAAAACATTATCCTTTTCTTTTTCAACAAATTTTCTTTTTAAAGATTTATTTTCTTGAAAAACGATTTCCTTTTTTTTTCCACCAAATCAATCTTATCCTTCAAAATAGTGTTCCCTTCACATAAATCATTTAATTTTGAAAATAAGGAAACATTCTCATTTCAAAACTTTATTTTCTTTTTCTAAACATGCAAGTTTATCTCTAAAAGAATCATTTTCTACATGCATGCAAGCAATATCCTTTTTCAAATTTTTATTTTCCTTTTTAATTATGTCATATCTCTCAAGCAATAACTGGCAAAATGAATTTAGCTCATCATATGACATAGTAGCATCCTCATCCTCGGATTCGGAAGTTACCTCAAGGGGGTTATCCCCTTGGACCATGTAGCACTTGTTGGAGGTGTCGCTTCCAACATCCGAATCGCTCCCGGCATAATATAGATCTTTTCGCCAAGGGAGGTGATGATGTTCCAAGCTACAAAAGCCGATTCAATGTTAGAAACCCTAGATAAATAATCATCATTTAGGGTACATTTAAGAGCATGAAGGGCTTTTGCATTAGCCTCAATGTACTTGCTATTTGAACAATAATCATTATTAGTAGTAGCAAGATAAGCATGAATTCCTAAGGCCTTGAGGTACAATGACATCTTAAACTTCCAAGTTTGGATGTTAAGAATATCAAAGGTGGGTGGTGACATGAAGTCCATGGTGAGGTGTGTGTGTACAAAAATATTGTGATTAGCCTAAAAGGAGGATCTTTAACTCTTAGGTTGTTAGACCCAATATCAAGAGCACTAGCTCTGATACCAATGTAAGATCACCTAGAGGGGGGGTGAATAGGTGATGGCTAATCTAATGGTCACTTATGGACAAATAATGCGGAATTAAAACTAAGTTGACCAAATTAAAACTTCTTTTAATTAAACACTTATGTATAACACAAGAGTGTTGCCGAATTCCCCTTGCGAGGCTCTGGACAAGCTCCTCTAGATTCCCTTGAATGGGTTTGAGGTGCCGCGTTGGCTCTCTTGGTTGAATACTAGTGTTAACAAGCAATCCCACGCAAGTATATAACAATATAAGCACAAGGGTATATCAAGCATGTAAATTAAAGACAATGTAAGTAATGCAAGATATAAAAGAGACTAAGTGAGAAAGAGAGCAAGAGTGAGCAATCGCAAACACAAGGGTATGTTCGAGGTTCGAGCACACTTGCTCTACATCCCCGCCTTCGACACACGAAGGATTTCCACTATGCACGATCCAACCGGATCTCTCCTTGGTGCCGCAACACCTACAAGCCCTCGGACTCCAAGTCCCTTACACACCACAAGCCCACCGGCTCGTCGAGGCCGCACCTCAAGCTACAAGTCCTCACTAGGACCCAACAACACCAAGTCCTCACTAGGACCCGAAACAAACCGCGAACACAACCGTCCGCCTTCTCAAAAAAACAAAGATGAACTTTGGTGATCACAACTCTTGATCACCTAAAATCCTCTCACAATAACACTCCTATAGAATGAATAGCTCAATGGATGCTCAAGTGTTTGTGTGAGAAAGCAAGGAAAGAATCTTTGGTGAAAAACACAAGAAAATCTCTTTTACACTCTTTGATAAAACTCTCCTTTTAATTGGAAGTATTGACTCTAATTTGTGGAGAAAAACCCTTCAGAAAGACTGGGAAAAACTAGCTCTAAGGTCTCCAAAAATCTTGGCTTAAAACAATGACAAAACCCCCTTTTATAGAGGCCAGAAAAAATCTGACCGTTGGGCTCTGTCAGAGCTACGGTCGACCGGTCCGGTCGACCGGCAACGGTCAAAAATCCGACCGTTGCAGCCTCCGGTCGACCGGCCGGTCGACCGAGCAACTGGAGAAGAGAGTAAACTCTCTGTCGGTCGACCGGCCGGTCGACCGATGTTCCCGAGAGCAAAGCTCTCTGAAGCGGTCGACCGGCCCGGTCGACCGTTCTCCAGTGCACACTGGCGTGCACGTCCGGTCGACCGACCCGGTCGACCGGCCTCTGTCAGTTCTGAAAAATCAGAACTGGCAGAACCAGAAAATTGGGATAAGGATTGGTCTTTTAACTTAATAAAAATCCCAGAAATTCACAGTAAATCCAGAAAAATAGTTTCAATCAAAATAAAAACTGTTTTCTAAAATATGTTTTTCTAAAACTTGTTTTTCCATAACTTCACAAAATGCAAAAACAAGATATTTTGAACTTATAAAGCAAAGTGTGTATGGATATGATCCACCACACAATCAAGATGAAATATCTAGTTTTGACATAAAGCACTAAACTTGTTTGGTTAAAGGATATGTATATAAGAATTACCAAAACCCAAAGTAGATATTTTGTCATAAAGAAAATCTCATCAAATACAAAAACAAGATATACTTTTAAAGCATAGTGTGTATGGATATGATCCACTACACAAATAGATGAATATCTAGTTTTTGACATAAGGCTCTAAACATGGTTTTGGATATAAGATATGTATACATGAATACCAAAAACCAAATTGTATTTTATCACAAATAAAAATCTTTTCTTAACTAGGAAAATCTTTATGAAAATCATTCTATCAAGAGTTCTATCAAGAGTGTGTGTGTGATATAGACTTGAGCAATCCACCAACTATCTATCCTTACATTTTTATCTAAAACAATTAAATCTTATACCTAGACACAAGTCTTCATCTTCTTGAAGTCTTCACTTGAAGGCTTCTCATCTTCTTGACTTGGTCCAAGCTTGATCCAAAGCTCCTTGGATCACCCCGTGCTAGCTCCAAATCTTGACATTTAATCTTTGTTGAGCTTTGCACCTACTAAGATCTTCATAAAGAATCTGTCACTAATTAAACAAGATCATTAGCAAATATAACTACATGAGTTGATCATCATCAAAACTAGAGTGATAGGCCTTTGGGCCAACAGCATTCACCACCAAGGCACCAATCCTCTCATGTCATGTGAGAGCCCACATCTACATCAAACATAAGAGGCGGGAATTTTAGTGCCCATTTTCTTTTGGGTCTACGGGGGTTATCATATCGGAACCCAAATATTTTATTAGCAAAATTGATATAATTTATCTTATCAAAAAAAAACTTTGCTAAATGGCCTTTGCGGCCGCAATGTATACATTATACACTCTAGTATGCACATGAGAATGAGTGTGATCATGATGTGCAAAGTGTGCATATGTATGCCGTGGGTGATGAGCATGAACATGTGGAGCTTGTTTCTTTTGAAATAAGATTTTTATCTATTATGATTAAATACACAATTGCTCAAAGTTGAGCACAAGCAATCTATTCTATTTTTCAAAAATTTAATCTCATCTTTATCAATGGTAGCATGAAGAGTATGGCAAGTATGAGAATCAACAATCCTTTTCTTTTTAGAAATATTTTCTTATTCTTTTGAAATAATTTTTCTTTTCAAAGAGTTATTTTCTTCTAATGCAATTTCTTTTTCTTTTGATTTTATTTTTAAAGAATTATTTCCTTCACAAAGATCATTTAATTTAGAAAATAAGGAAATATTCTCCTTTTTCAAAGATTCATTATCTTTAGAAATGTTTTCCAATTATTTTGAAAAGAATCTTTTTCTTTTAAAATGGACTCATATTATTTTTCAATCTTTTATGGTCCTTTTTAAGCAAATCATTATTTTCAAGAAGTTGTTGACAAAATGAAGCAAGATCATCATATGACCTGTCAGCATCCTCATCAAGCTCGGATTTAGAGTTTACCTCAAGGGGGTTATCCCTTGGACCATGTAGCATATGTTAGAAGCATCACTTCCATCATCCGAGTCGCTCCCCGCGTAGTATTGCTTTTGTTCACCAAATGAGACTAAAGTGTTCCATACTACAAAATCCGAATTAAACTTAGAAACCCTACATAAATAATCATCATTTAGGGTTGACTTTAAGGCATGGATGGCTTTTTCATTAGCCTCTAGATGTTGCCATTTAAATAATATGAATATTTAACAGTGACAAAATAAACATGAATACCTAGGGCTTTGAGGTAAATTGACATCTTAACCTTCCAAGTTTGAATGTTAAGAATATCAAATGTGGGAGGTGACATAAAATCTATGTGTGTGTATAAATATAGTTATAACTAAAAATGAGGATCTTTAACTCTAGGTTGTTAGACCCAAATCAAGAGCACCAAGCTCTGATACCAATTGAAATCACCTAGAGGGAGGGTGAATATGGACTAGATAATCTAATGATGAATTAATGCGGAATTAAAACTATTTATGCAAATTAAAAACTATTAAGCTAAATACATCAAGTATAATACAAGAGTGTAGCCAAATTCCCGGTGAAGGGCTCTGGACTATCTCCTTAAGATTCCTATAGATAAGAGTTGAGGTGCAGCTATGGCTCTCTTGGTTGAATACAAGTGTTAGCAAATAATCCCAAGCATATAACAATTTAAGCACAAGATATATCAAGCATATAAAGGTATAAGCAATGTAAACATGCAAGATATAAACACAAGTGAGAGTAGAGAGAGCAATCGCAAACACGGAAGACTTATTTCGAGATTCGAGCACCCTTGCTTTATGTCCCTGCCATCAATACTATGAAGGATTTTCACTAGAATCGATCCCACCAGATCACTCGTTGCTGCAACACCTAAAACGAGTTCACACTAGAACTCCTTGGACTCACTAGTCCTCTCTTGTCCCCACAAGAACTATACAAACAAGCACACTAGCTTGCCGAGGTCGTACCTCTACACCGAGCTCCCACAAGAACACAACACGATTCCGCAAGTGCGCCTCCTCAAATACAAGAATGAACACTTTGGTGATCTCAATACTTTGATCACCTAAAACTCTCTCACAACAAAGATTCCTATAGGATTGATGTAGCAATGGATAGCTTAAGTATGTGTGAGAAAATCTTGGATAGAATTTGTGGTGAAAAACTCAAGAAATCTCTATTTCAAAACACTCTTGAAAAAACTCTCCTTTTAATATGAAAGTATTTAGCTCTAAAATAAGTAGAGATAAACACTTAGAAAGGTAAGAAAAATAAGCTTAAAAACCCACTTCAAATCTTATAGAAAATAGGCCAAAACTGCCCCAATTTATAGGCCTAAAAAATATAACCGTTGGGGTCCAACTCAGCAGGATTCCTTGCTGTAGGTCGACCAGTCGGTCGATAGCTAACAGTCAGATTTGATGGTCGACCGGCCGGTCGACCGCCAATGGTCGAATTTCCGACCATGTGCCACCAGTCGACCGCCCAATCGACTAAGGCCTGGATACAGAGAGTAGAAGCTCTATGCCGGTCAACCGCCCGGTCGATCGGGGCCAGATCAAGAGAGCAGAGCTCTCTGGCTGTCGACCGGGTTGGTCAACCGGTCCATCAGCCAAAGTGGCTGTGCACGTTTGTGCACATCGGTCGACTAGACTGGTCAACCGACTTCTGTCTAGGTCGACCGCCAGTCGACTGGAAGAAGGCCAAGTCCAACATCTTCAGGGATTTAAAAACTTAGTCTTTTACCTTCAATAAAATCTCATAGATTCTCATAAATTCTACAAAAATAAGTTCATTAATATACTTTGATATACAAACATGTTTGAGTAAAAATAAAAACATGTTACAAATATTTTGAACTATTTTTATAATATATAATTTTGGCTTAAGAAAAAAAAATCTGTATTTTCAAAATCGATTTTTTCAAAGCTTTTCCAAATACAAAAACAAGATATTTTAAACCCTTTTGAAGCTTAGTGTGTATGGATATGATTCACTACACATATAATAAAATATTTATGTTTTTGGTAATAAGCTCTAAAATAAATTTTGATAACACATATGTATATTTTGAAGCTTAAAAAACAAACCAGTCTTTTACAAAACACAAACTCTTTTATGAAAATACATTTAAATCTTGTGTGTGAGTGTATATGCACTTGAGCAATCCACCAACTAATCTATCCTTTACATTTTATCTAAAAACAAAATCTTCACAATTACAAACATGACACAAGTCTTCTTGAAAATCTTCTCTTTGAAAATCTTCTTCTCCTCTTGTCTTGTCCAAATCTTGATCCAATGAGTTAGACTCCTCTTGAGTACTTGTAGCAATCTTAATGTGCGAGCTCTTGAATCAAATGTGCTAGCTCTAAAACTTGATTTTGAATCCTTTGTTGAAGCTAAACACCAACTAAGATCTTGATCAAATATCTGAGACTAATTAAATACAAGATCATTAGTACTATAATTATATGAGTTTATCATCATCAAAACTAGAGTGATGGGCCTTTGGGCCAATACAAGCCGCCGGCGCCGCCGCGCTATCGGCGACACCTTGCCAGCCACTGGCCGCCGGCCTCCTCTTCTCCCTTCTCTTTTTCCTTTTCTCTTTCTTTCTTTTCCTTTTCTCTCTTTTGTTTCTCTTTCTTCTTTCGTTTTCTTTTCTTTCTTTGTTCTATCTCTCACATCTCTCCTTTCTTTGTCCTCTATTGGATCCCAATTCAAACTCAAACCTATTTATCTAAACTCGACCTATTAAACCCATTACCCAATAACCCTTAGCCAATTAAGGCTAATGGGCCGAGTGGTGGATTTGAACCCATCACTATAGCAACGCAAACCACTTCAAAACCAATTAAAGATAATTTTACATAAAACCCCTATTAAATAGGTTTTATTACATTTTAAACCCTATAAATTACTTTTCTAATCTATTTATATTGATTTTCGTGTTCGATGGATATCTTGAGCATCCATGGCCCGATTTGGACGATCCTTAGGTTGTTGCAATCGTAAAAAGACGAGCTACATCCCTGTTATAGCTATGTGAGTGATTTTATTTTTATAAATTATATTTATCATGTTTAATGAAATTAATTGATTGTTTTATGTAATAAATTGTGATTATTGGTAAACCACTGTAAATATATTTAATAAATTGTAATTATCAAAAAAGTCACTGTAATTAGAATATGCATGGATTTTTTTAAACATAATTGATAAAAAATAATAATTTATTTTGCTTCTTGATTTAATATAAATATAGGTGGTTATCTAAATGTCGAGTAGATATTAGACGGTGGATTAAAGAAATTCTAAATTAATGAGTTAATAATTCTAATAAATAACTTAATAAATAAATTGATAATTTTCAACATGGGTGTGAAGAGTTTAGAAATAGATAATGTAAATAATCAGTTTGTATCGATCATATTAATAATATTGACATAGTTATATCAAATAATTATTTATTAGCACCTCTTTGTCTGACTATCATGTCACTGTTACTTGACTTATGACACTTGTACACTAGTCACCGATATTTACATATCCCAAATCACTTACATGAGTTACCGTACTTGCATATTCATGTACTTCCGTTCATGAATACTCTATTGCTATAGACATTATTATTTTATGTACTTATATCACCGATTATACGGATACGCTACACTTGTATTTCATTTACTTGTATCATCGTTACATGGTACTCTACACTGCGATTGCATGTATTTGTTGCATGGATTCACTTGTATACATACTTTGGTGTTTCAGTATTCCTGTTGCATGGATCACTGTTCATGTTACCTGGGTTACTATACTTGAATATTCATGTACTCCTGTTATATTGTATGCTTGTTCATGTTATTGCATTACTGATAAAATTCTGTTAACGTGTTATAAATATTGTTATTTATCCAGCCTACTTGTATCTTGGAAACCTTGTTATTAGCATAGCCACACTGGCGTCGGGCGGAACATGTGTGAAACTAAGTGCCACATCACATCTATACGTGGTGGAGGCCACCTTTTGAATCCATAGGGGCTACCTCTAGAATCCTCACTCCGCGTAGTATTGGGTGACGAGGATGTTTTCGGTACTCTTGTTATAAATATTGTATTGACCAGACTCGATATTCTTATTACTTGATATACATGTTATACGCACGGTCATGCTGGCGTCCTACATAAGGTGTGTGGAACTAAGTGTCACACAGAACAAGGTGCCACATCACATATATGGTGGGGCCACCTCTTGAATCCATGGCACCTCTAGAATCTTACATCATGGGGTGTTGGAATGATGGAGACATCCTCAGTGCACTAGTTATTCAGACTCAGTACATGATACAATTAATAACCCAATAATGATGACGTCATGAACGCTTGCTATTTAGGCACTCTCTCGTTCGAATAATAGTACCCGTAAGCCATGTTTGATGGGTTCAGCTGGAGTGCAGGCTCAAGTATGAACTGCCAGTGGTATGCTGACACTGAAGAGATTGACTAAAACATTAGGTGGTACTGATTGTTATTATCATATAAATAAAATTACTTGGTTGATATATATATATATATATATATATATATAATATATATATATATATAATATATATATATATGTTATTATCTATTTATACTTATTACACTTCTGATATCTTATCCACCACCATGTCACATATACACTTTGCACTTCATGTGAAGACATTATTCATTCATGTACTTGCTTAATCTACATTTCATGTATTCTCTGTTCCATATAATTTCTTCATATAGTATAGTTATTATACGCACTTCATGAATAAATTCACGATACATTCATGCTACTATTACTATAGTTAAAAAAATAATTATAAAATAATAAAACTTGATACATGTTACTTAAACTAGTGGATTACATTAATATATCACTAAATACTATATCGTATTATTTAGATTGATAATAATATAAAGTGACACAACTCCTATGATTATAATAACATAATAATGTAAAGTTAGGTGATATCTATGAGACTCTTTCGATAAAGTTAATTGATATAATGTTATAGAATTAGATAATATTACAGAAATAACCGTTGGCCCAGAGGCTCATCACTCTAGTTTTGATGATGATTAACTCATGCATTTATAGTACTAATGATCTTGTGTTTATTTAGTCTCAGATATTTGATCAAGATCTTAGTAGGTGTTTAGCTTCAATAAAGGATTCAAAGTCAAGTTTTGGAGCTAGCACGTGTTGATTCAAGAGCTTACGCATCAAGATCGCATCAAGTACTCAAGAGGAATCTAACTCATTGGATCAATGTTTGGACCAAATCAATAAGAGAAGGAGAAGAAGATTTTCAAGAAGACTTGTGTCTATTTGTAAGTGTCAACATTTGTTTTAGATAAAATGTAAAGGATAGATTAGTTGGCGGATTGCTCAAGTACATATACACATACAAAATTTATATGTATTTTTTAGAAAATACCGTTTTGATTTTTAAGCTACAAAATATACATGTGTTTTAGCTTATTGTCAAAAATATAGATATTTCATATTGTATGTGTAGTGGATCATATCCATACACACTAAGCTTCAAAAGTGTCTAAAATATCTTGTTTTTGTATTTGGAGAAGTTTTGAAAAATTCGTTTTTCAATTTGGAGATTATTTTTGAAAAATATAAATTTTTGTTTAAACCAAAATTTCTATATTATAAAAATAGTCCAAAATGTTTGTAATATATTTTGATTTTTAATCAATCATATTTGTATATCAAAGTATATCAATGAACTTATTTTCGTAGAATTTATGAGAATTTATGGGATTTTATTAAAGATAAAAGGACCAAGTTTTAATCCCTTAAAACATGTGACCAAGCGTTCTGCCGGTCGACCGGACGGTCGACCGAGACAGAAGTCGATCGACTGGTCCGGTCGACCGATGTGCACAAATGTGTACAGCCAGTTTGGCTGGAGGGCCGGTCGACCAACCCGGTTGACTGCCAGAGAGCTCTGCTCTCTGGATCTGGCGCCGGTCGACCGGCAGAGAGCTCTGCTCTCTGTATCCAGACCTCGGTCGACCAGGCGGTCGACCGACAGTAGGATCTCCTGCTGAGTTGGCCTCCAACGGATATATTTTGGGAGCCTATAAATTGGGGTTCCCTTGAACTGTTTTAGATAAGATTTCAAGTAGGTTTTCAAGCTAGTTTTTCCTACCTTTCTACGTGTTTATCTCCACTTGTTTTAGAGCTAAAATTTCCATATCAAAAGGAGATTTTTTAAGAGTGTTTTGTAAAGAGATTTCTTGAGTTATTCACCACAAATTCTATCCAAGTTTTCTCACACATACTGAGCTATCCATTGCTATATTAATCCTCTAGGGATCTTGTTGTGAGAGTGTTTGAGGTGATCAAAGTGTTAAGATTACCAAAAGTATTCATTATTGTATTTGAGGAGGTGAACTTGCGGGTTCGTGTTGTTTCGAGTTCTTGAGGGATCTCGGTGTAGAGAGTGCGGCCTCGGTAAGCTAGTGTGCTTGCGTGTCTTATTCTTGTGGGAACAAGAGAAGAATTAGTGAGTCCAAGGAGTTATAGTGTGAACTCGTTGTAGGTTTTGGGCACCGAGTGATCCGGTGGGATCGATTCTAGTAGAAATCCTTCATAGTGTTGAAGGCGGGGACGTAGAGCAAGGGTGCTCGAACCTCAAAAACAAATCTACCGTATTTGCGATTGCTCTCTCTCTATCTCTCACTTGTGTTTATATCTTGCATACCAACATTACTTATCTCTTTATATGCTTGATATATCTTGTGCCTAATTGTTATATGCTTGGGATTGTTTGTTCACATTTGTATTTAACTAAGAGAGCCATAGCTGTACCTCAACTCTTATCTAGAAGAATCTTGAGGAGATAGTCCAGAGCCCTTCATCAGGAATTCGACTACGCTCTTGTGTTATACTTGGTGTGGTTAGCTAAAAATATTTTAGTTTGCTTAAATAATTTTAATTCCGCATTAATTCATCATTAGATTAGCTAGTCACCTATTCACCCCATTAGGTAATTACAAGTGGTATCAGAGCTTGGTGCTCTGATTTGAGTATAACAACCTACAGTTAAAGATCCTCATTTTTAGCTAATCACAATATTTGTTTACACAAACATAGATTTCATGACACCTCCCATGTTTGATATTCTTAACATCCAAACTTGAAAAGTTAAGATATGTCAATGTACCTCAAAGCCCTAGGCATTCATGTTTATCTTGCCACTATTAAAAATTCATAATGTTTAAATGACAATAATCTAGAGGCTAATGCAAAAGCCCTTCATGCTTTAAAGAGTACCCTAAATGATGAATATTTATTTAGGGTTGCTAATTTTGATTCGTTTTTGTAGGATGGAACACTATAGTCTCCTTGGCGAATAAAAGCAATATTATGCGGGGAGTGACTCGGATGATGGAAGTGATACTTCCAACATGTGCTACATGGTCTAAGGGGATAACCCCCTTGAGGTAAATTCCGAATCCGAGCTTGATGAGGATGTTGACATGCCATATGATTATCTTGCTTCATTTTGTCAACTACTTCTTAAAAAATATGATTTGCTTAAAAAAGGCCATAAAAGATTGAAAAATAAATATGAGTTCATTTCAAAAGAAAAAGATTCTTTTCAAAATAAATTGAAAAACATTTCTAAAAAAATGAATCTTTAAAAAAGGAGAATATTTTCTTATTTTCTAAATTAAATGATATTTGTGAAGGAAATAATTCTTTGAAAAAAATTAATGTGGTGGAAAAAGAAAAAGAAATTGTTTTAGAAGAAAACAACTCTTTGAAAAGAAAAATTGTTTCAAGAAAAAAGAAAATATTTCTAAAAAGAAAAGGAGTGTTGATTCTCATACTTGCCATGCTCTTCATGCTACCATTGATAAAATTGAGATTCAATTTTAAAAAATAGAATAAATTGTCTGAGCTCAACTTTGAGCAATTGTGCATTTAACCATTCTAAATTAAAAACCTTGTTTCAAAAGAAACAAGCTCCACATGTTCATACACATCACCCACGGCATACATATGCACACTTTGCACATCATGATCACGCTAATTCTCATATGCATGGTAGAGTGTACAAATGTACATATTACAGCCGCAAAGGCCATTTAGCAAAGTTTTATTTTGATAAGATTAACTCTATAAATTTTGCTAAAAAAATTATTTGGGTTCTGAATAATGCTAACCCCCGTGGACCCAAAATAAAATGGGTGCCAAAATTCTCACCACTTGTATTTGATGTAGGTGCGGGCTCTCACATAACGTGAGAGAGTTGGTGCCTGGTGGTGGATGCATGAGCTTGATGGACATACCTATGGATGCATCACTATCAAGAAAGTTTGGTGGGAGTACCACTATATTTGGAGACTTAAAGTATAGTGCATTTGTTTGGTAACTATTTCTAAACTCTTATTTTAGTTTACATGCTTTTATATAGATAAATACTTTTAGCATGTTTTGGTTTTATGCTTCATGTGGTGAATACTTGTTTAAATAAATTTTTCATTAAAACTTGTGTATATACTTGTATAAGTAGTGAGCTACATTTGATTCTTATATGTTTATACTTCATTGCTCATTTGTGCTTATTACATGTACATGTATAACTAAGTTTTGATGATTCTTTCATTTATACTTGTTTTTCCTATTTTTGTGCATGTTTTGCTTCTTGTATATGTTATCTTGTCTAAAACTAATAAATATGCATGTATACCCTTGAGTTTCTTGCCTTCATGCAAATTCTATTATACTCTTTGTGTTTAAGATATGTATGTATATTTTAGTTTTGGATAAAATATACATATACCTTGAAGTCTGATTTTAATGAAAAATATATTTTTATGCTTTTAATAAAAGATATTCATGTTTATTTTGAGCTTTATGAAAATGCTATTTACATGATTCTTGTGCACTCACACTTCATTTGTTTACTTATGAAATTGTTTTTATGAGAATTTTGAGATTTATAGATTTCGAGTGTCAACTCTTGTGTTTTTAGCATGTTTTATGGGATATATGATTGGTTTCATGTTTGAAGGATCTTTAACTAGCTTTTCAAAAATTACTTTAAACTAGTTATTTATTCTTCATTTGGTAGTATTTTCAAAAACAACTATTTTCAATCTCATTTTTTTGAAAACTTCTACCCTTTTAAGGGCGGTTTGGATGGATGGGGGACCATACCTTGTATGCTCAAAATTGAATATCTTTTTAACATGTGCATGAATAGGTGGATAAGAATGAGTTATACATATGTTCTTCATAGAATTCTATTTTCGTATACTCATATTTGTTTTCTATATATGTATGTTTCAAAATCTCAAATAATATCAATTTCAATTGATATTTTGTTTTTCACACATACACATATATATGTTTTGATTGTGCTTGATTTACAATATTCATTACATGTTTAAAGTACAAATTATGTTTATGCTAAGCTTGACTTTAAGTTAAAAATAAATTGGTATCTTTATAAGCTTATGCATTATTTTCAATTGGTATTTAAATTGACATTTTATTTAGTATCAAAATTTACAATATATTTCAATTTTTATCAAAAATACAAAATGTTTACCTTCATTGGTATCTTAAACTTTGTTTATTTACAAGTGATATCTGAAAATTTGTTTTGTTGACTCAAGAAAATTCAAAAATTGTTTTTAAAATGATTTCAAAATTTTTGATATGATTTGCCTATATGTAAGGGGAGCTTAATATCTCTTTTATATATAGATTCATGTTGAGTGTATTTTATATTGAGTAACTTAAGATCTCTTCTTTATGTGGTACATTTGTGTAGGGGGAGCTTAATATCTCCACTTATACATTGTATATTATATTTTATGTGAGTTAAGATTTATCATCCCTTCTTCATGTGATGCATGTATGCAGGGAGCTAACTTCACGTCTCTCTTCTTCATAAATGTATATCGCATATATATATATCCTTATTATTTGATTTGTTTTCACCCTTTGTTGATGAATTGACAAAAAGGGGGAGAAGTATTTTGTGAGTTTATATAAGCATGTTTATTTCATTTCTTTGTTTTATACAAAAAGAGGGAGAAGAATTTTGTGTGTTATGCATGAGTTAAGGGGAGCTTCTATGAAACTTAACTTAATCCATGCATATATAGCTCCATGAGTTTTGTCGTCATTAAAAAGGGGGAGATTATTGGCCTAGAGGCCCATCACTCTAGTTTTGATGATGATTAACTCATGTAGTTATAGTACTAATGATCTTGTATTTATTTAGTCTCAGATATTT
Organism: Agave tequilana; assembly: GCA_038442645.1. Classification (NCBI taxonomy): domain Eukaryota; kingdom Viridiplantae; phylum Streptophyta; class Magnoliopsida; order Asparagales; family Asparagaceae; genus Agave; species Agave tequilana. Next base: position 106,133 of record JAVJIF010029014.1, read on the forward strand.
GATCAAGATCTTAGTAGTGTGTTTAGCTTCAACAAAGGATTCAAAGTCAAGTTTTGGAGCTAGCACATGTTAATTCAAGAGCTCGCGCATCAAGATCGCATCAAATACTCAAAAGAAGTCTAACTCATTGGATCAAGGTTTTGACCAAGTCAAGAAGGAAAAGAAGATTTTTAAGAGAAGATTTTCAAGAAGACTTGTGTCATGTTTGTAAGTGTAAAAATTTATTTTAGATAAAATTTAAAGGATAGATTAGTTGGTGGATTGCTCAAACATATACACACACAAAATTTAAATGTGTTTTTTAGAAAATATCGTTTTGATTTTTAAGCTTCAAAATATACATGTGTTTTATCAAAACTATTTAGAGCTATTGTCAAAAACATAGATATTTCATATTGTATGTGTAGTGGATCATATCCATACATACTAAGCTTCAAAAGTATTTAAAATATCTTATTTTTGTATTTGAGAAGTTTTGAAAAAATCGTTTTTCAATTTGGAGATTGTTTTTGAAAAATATAGATTTTTATTTAAGCTAAAATTTCTATATTACAAAAATAGTTCAAAATATTTGTAATATGTTTTGACTTTTAATCATACATGTTCGTATATTAAAGTATATGAATGAACTTATTTTTGTAGAATTTATGAGAATTTATAAGATTTTATTAAAGATAAAAGACTAAGTTTTAATCCCTTAAAACATGTGACCAGGTCTTCTGCTGGTCGACCGAGACAGAAGTCGGTCGGACCAGTCTGGTCGACTGATGTGCACAAACGTGCACAGCCAGTTTGGCTGGAGGGCCGGTCGACCAACCCAGTCGACCACCAGAGAGCTCTACTCCTGGATCTGGCCCGGGTCGACCGGCAGAGAGCTCTGCTCTCTATATCCAGGCCTCGGTCGACCGGTGGCACAACGGTCAGAAATCTGACCGTTGGCCGGTCGACCGGGTGGTTGACCGACTACAGGATCTCCTGCTGAGTTGGCCTCTAACAGTCATATTTAAGGAGCCTATGAATTGGGGTTCCTTGGACTGTTTTAGATAAGATTTCAAGTAGATTTTCAAGCTAGTTTTTTCTACCTTTCTAAGTGTTTATCCTCTTGTTTTAGAAACTAAAACTTTCATATCAAAAGGAGAGTTTTCAAGAGTGTTTTATAAAGAGATTTCTTGAGTTTTTCACCATAAATTCTATCTAAGTTTTTCTCGCACGTACTTGAGCTATCCATTGCTATATCAATCCTCTAGGGATCTTTGTTGTGAGAGTGTTTGAGGTGATGAAAGTGTTAAGATCACCAAAGTGTTCATCATGTATTTTAGGAGGCGAACTTGCGTGTTCGTGTTGTTTCGAGTTCTTGAGGGAGCTCAGTGTAGAGGTGCGGCCTTGCAAGCTAGTGTGCTTGCGTGTGTTGTTCTTGCAGTAACAAGGGAGGGACTAGTGAGTTCAAGAAGTTTTAGTGTGAACTCGTTGTAGGTGTTGCGGTACCGAGTGATCCGGTGGGATCGATTCTAGTGAAAATCCTTCATAGTATTGAAGGCGGGGACGTAGAGTAAGGGTGCTCGAACCTCGAAACAAATCTCCCGTGTTTGCGATTGCTCTCTATCTCTCACTAGTGTTTATCTCTTGTATACTAACATTGCTTATCTCTTATATGCTTGATATATCTTGTGCTTAATTTTTATATGCTTGGGATTGCTTGCTCACACTTGTATTCAACCAAGGGAGCCATAGTGGCACCTCAACTCTTATCTAGAGGAATCTTGAAGAGATAATCTATAGCCCTTCATTAGGAATTTGGCTACACTCTTGTGTTATATTGGTGTGTTTAGATTAAAAGTATTTTGGTTTGCTTAAATAGTTTTAATTTCGCATTAATCATCATTAGATTAGCTAGTCACTTATTCCCCCCCTCTAGGTGATCTACAATAACATCGTTGTAACATGCATGCTAGGCATTAATAATATTAATGTGCATGTACAATTATTGTATTATAGATATCGATTGTTTGTATAATTATATGATCACTGTTAAGAATCATGTATTATCAGTTATCATGATTATAATTTTATTATAGTATACTATTATTGTTTCTTTCATTTTACAATTCACGAGGTCGCTTTTTGAATCTATAGGATTGCATGTCGAGGTTGGAGATCTGAGATATCGGAGTACTTGATGTTTATCGGGATGTTATTAGGAGACCTGTCACCCTATTACTCATAGGTATTTTTATTATTTTGTCACTATTTTCATATTATTCATATTTTCATATCCATCATGGTCACTGACCCCGTTTTGCAGGTATTCTTGTACTTATTTAAGCTGAAATTTCCGTATATAATGTATTTATTTCCTGTACTGATGCTTAGTGTATATACGTGAGAGTATCTTATCTTGCGTGTATACGTCACAGTAATGTCTCCATACCTAAGGGATTGGGGGTTACAAAATCTTTCCCTTTTTTTTCCGTAATATAGCTTCGAGTATATGCACATGCACCTTGTATGCCATGTGCTACAACCCCTCTAGTATAAAAGGGGGAGGAGGCTAGTGTCCCCATCCAAAGCATCAAAACAAGAGCACAATTCCTTGAGGCATGTAAAGGCATGCTCCTGAGGAAGAAGGCAAAGGCAAAAGCATGGCTAAGGATTGGAAGCGTTCTCCTCGCACTCTCGGCTTCACTGATTCATCAATAAACATATCTCTTATGCCTCTTTGTCTAAAATTTGTATTAGTATTGATAATCTATGCACTTAGATTTTGGTTATAAGCACTCTGTACTTCTTGCATGCTTCTCATACCTAAGCCAATGGGGTTTTACTGGGGGAAAATGAAAAACGTCAATAAGCCACTGTATATCTCTTCCCCCCCCATTACCCCTCAAGTGAGTGAGTATTGATTTGATTTTTTTATACTCTTTTGTTGTTTCCTAAGTAAATGTTGCACATATTGCATCCTACTAGTAGTTCTTGAAGGTTTGTATAGCAACCCTAGAGGGGAGATCGTGAAATGAAAGTAATAAGAATTATCGTGTAGCTTTGGGCTAAAGGGTCGTATTCACGAGGAGGAATGCAATAGAAGTTTTTCGGTGCTTTTGTTTAGTAACAAAGAATGGAGTTGGTGTTTTCTTTTTTTTTTTTTTTATAAATTGAAAAAGAGAATGGAGAGAAGGGAAATGAAAAAGAAAAATTGCAAACTTAAAGAAGGCTTTGGAAAAGGTGATTTTTTTAAAAGCTTGAAGAGTGATTTGTTATTTTTAATATAAGAAGAAGACCTGGGCACACTATCTCACTACTCAATGATGTGTTCTTTTCTTAAAATTTTTAGTGCTTCAACTTGATCATATGCAAAAACTTAATCTTGAGTTTTAAAAGTTTTAAGTAAAGCAAATAAGATAGTTTGAAAAGTTAACTCTTTTCTTTAAGAAACCATCTTGAATGAATGTTAAATCATCAAGCATTCAATTAAGAAATAAAAATAAGTTCAAGAGATGTTTTAAAAGAAGTAGAAGTTAGAAATCTAAACCCATCCTCATGGCCTTCAAAAACACTTTCAAAGAAGAAAGGCTTAGTTTAGGCATGCATATGATTTCATTAAGTCGTTACACAAAAATCATTCAAAAAGAAGAGGGATCGAAGAGAGGAACAATAGTGAGCCTAGAAATGAATTTAGCTATTCATAAAAGATGAAAAACAATACATGAAAATAAATCAAGACATACCCGTGAATTGGAGTGGAAGAAGAGAAATCTTGATCCTTTTATTGACGTCACTTTAATCTTCAGATTACAATCACTTTATTCCTCTCTTACTGGTATTTGAACTGAATTACAAATTATAAAACAGAGGTACAATTTCTATACTATCTAACAAAGAGCCTAAACCTTAAAAACAAAGAGAAAAACTTAAAACTAATTTCGGTCCCTTTTCTCTGAAAAATACAGTATTATAGGCAAAAACAAATAGGGAGGTCGTACAAAGTAGGGGGAGCAAAGGCTCCCCAAACAAAATCTAACAAGTAGCGGAAACGCAGCTTTGGCCGCGTTTTCACGGCCCGGGTGTGGCCAGGTGGCCATACCCGGGGGGTACACCTCCTTGCTTTGTTGTCTGACTTTATCTCCTGTTGGTTTTTCCTGTTTCAGCTCCAGAATTTGACGAAACAGCCTTTGATCTTTGGCTTCAACCACTTGATTTGGGAAGATTCATTTTTATCGGTTTTCAACCTCTTTGATTTGCCATGACCTACCTGATTTCCTGACTTCAAATTAATCCTAAATTTGATGGGCTTTTAGACTCGTTTCTCTTTCCTAACCTTTAGCAATGGGCCTGCATTTTATAAAGAAAAATAGGCTCATTAATATAATTTATTTAGATAATAAACATGGTAATGTGACAATAAATATACAATATATGTGACCGATCACACCCCCACACTTATCTTTGTTCGCCTCGAGTAATACATCAAAACAAATCTTATCAATTATTAGAACTTTCGCAGGTCATTCGATTAAACTGAGCATATGTAACAAGCCCGTTAAATCTCTATGTTGCCCCTAGAGGACTAGTTTTGTCTTGTGAGAGTTTTTAGTGGATTGCACCCACAAAATTCGTAAGAGAAAAAATGTTAGTATTTTCGAAAAGTATTTTGAAAGGAGAAAATATTTGAAGTATATTGTAAGAGTTCAAGTAATCTATAAGTTATAGGAATATCAAACTTTTCATTCCTAAACTTAATCTCTATTCAAAAATATGTAATTAATCAAAGTAGGAGTCAAATTGTATTTCTTCTCTAGTCTATTACTTACCCTGAGTCATATGTACCATCGTGACCGTGAAATTTGATTAAGGGTTCTTTAACATTAACTCCTATGCCTTATTTATATTTATTTTTAGTGGTATTTATTCCTCAATTCATTAGGCTTTCTAAGCTGCCCATGTAACGAGCCTTTAGTCGGTTACACCCAGACCGGACAGTTTTAGGGCACCAGGTGAGAAAATACCCCTAAGGACTTAAACACTCTAGCAGACAAGGCCACGAAATCAAGGTTTTATTATTAAAATGTACCCCTTTTAGGCTTGAATATTTATGCTTCATGAGGCGCAAATACCCAGCTAATCAGAGGATAGATATATATATATTTTTAAACTCATCTAATTATCTTTTGCATCAAGACTTGCTTAGGCTAAAGCACCTAGCTAATCAATAATTAGATTTGCATACACACACACACACACACACATATATTATAAGGCATAAGAATTTTTGTCGTTGAACCCTAAGTGTGTAAGTATATAAAGTGTGCATATTTCTTTAAAGTAAAGATCAAAACTAAATTACTTTCATTAATTTTCTTCTTAACCCTGAAAATCAAACAAGTTATCTTATTTGACCAAGTATAAGAAATCCTAATTATGATTTTCTATTCCTTAAAATTGACTTAATTTCTTACAAAAAATGTATCAAATATTGTTCTACCTTTCAAATATTATATATATTCTTTGTTTTTCTTCTTTTTTTTTTTTAGTTATTAGTCATGTTAGAGCCCTCCCCCAAACTTATCATGCATTGTCACCAATGTATGAAAGAAATGTATAGATGCATGAAATAAAAATAAAAAAGAGGAAAGTTACTGATACACTGGGTCGAATAGACCATAACCGTTTTATTTACTGCACCGATTCCAAGAAAGGTTTAAGGCGTTAACCATTTACCTTAAAGTCATTTCCATTCTTGGCATCACTGATCTCTACAACACCGTGTGGAAACACGATTTTGATAACGAATAGCCCAGTCCATCTTGATTTTAATTTTCCTAAAAAAAGATAAAGCCTAGAATTATAGGTAAGACTTTTTGTCCAGGGACAAAAGTTTTTCTTGTGATGTGTTTATCATGAAAAAATCTTTACTCTATTTTTAGTGATCTTAGCATTTTTCATAAGCTCATTTCTCAATTCCTCTAATTCAGAAATTTGTAATTTTCGAAGGTCACTGGCCTTAGTCAAGTCAAAATTTAACTGCTTGATGCTCATAAGGCCCGGTGCTCTAACTCAACGGGTAGGTGGCAAGCCTTCCCAAAGACTAACCTATAAGGAGACATTTCTAGAATTGTCTTAAAGCGGTCCTATAAGCCATAGGGCGTCTACAAGTTGGTGGACCAATCTTTCCGATTTTGGTTCATAGTCTTTCTCCAGAATAAGCTTGATTTGTCTATTGGAGACCTCAATCTGCCCACTGGTTTGAGGATGATAAGGTGTGGACAACTTTGAGTTATGGCATACTTTCGCATAAGAGCTTCAAAGGATCTATTGCATAAGTGAGTACCATTATCACTGATGATAGCATGAGGGTTCCGAAGCGTGAGAAAATGTTCTCTTCAAAAATTTTATGACAACTTTGTTGTCATTAGTTCTATTGGAATGTCTTCTACCCACTTGGACATAGTCCACAACAACAATATGTATTGGTTTCCAAATGAGTTAGAAAATGGACCCATAAAGTCGATGCCCCAAACATCAAAGAGTTCTATTTTTAGAATTGAGCTGAGGGCATCATATCTCATTTTGAGATCCATCCCACCATCTGGCATCTAGGGCACATCTTGCAAAATTCATAAGCATCTTTGAACAAAGTGGGCCAATAGAACCCACTTTGTAGCACTTTTCCAGTAGTCTTGCAGGGACCAAAGTGTCCACCGCATGCAAGTTCGTGACAAAAGATAAAACACTCTTAACCTCTTCATCGTGAATGCATCTCCTAATAATTGGTCAGAACAGTACTTAAAAAGATACGGTTCCTCCCAAAAGTAATACCGGACTTGAGATAAGAACCGATATATCTCGTTTTTGGACCAATGAGAAGGAGTTTGGTTAGTGACTAAGTATTCACTATATCAGCAAACTAAGGTTTCCTAAAGAGAGCTAAGAGATTTCATCAGAAAAGTCCTCATTTATAGGCAATTTGTTGCATGGAGAATTGGGGATTCGTGAGAGATGGTCAGCAATGATATTTTTTACGCCTTTCTTCTCTCAAATCTCGAGATCGAATTCTTGAAGAAGAAGGATCCAATGAATGAGTCAGGCCTTGACATCCTTCTTCATCATGAGGTACCTAAGCGCATGAAAATAGTGGTGGTTTTGGACCTAAGTAGGTAGGGACAAAATTTCTCTAAGGCAAACACTACTGCCAAGATTCCTTCTCAGTAGTAGTGTAGTTCAATTGAGTATCATTGAGAGTCCTACTAGAGTAGTAAATCACATGCTGCTTGTTATCAACGCGCTATCCTAGGACAGCGCCTATGGCAAAATGAGAAGCGTCGCACATGATTTTGAACGGCTTAGACCAATCCGGTGCAGATATGATTGTGCAGAAATAAGCTTTCTCTTAAACTCCCAAAAATTCATACATTCAGTATCAAAAGTGAAGGACATGTTCTTAGCTAACAGATTAGTCAAGGGTCTGGTAATCTTACTAAAATCTTGATAAATCTTCGATAAAAACCGACGTGTCCTAAGAAGGATCTAATATCCTTCACGCATTTGGGCATGGAAGCTTAGTAATAACCTCAATCTTGCTCTATCTACTTCAATCCTTTCTTAGAGATTTTATGACCAAGACAATTCCGTGTTTTATCATGAAGTGGCATTTCCCCAGTTCAGTGTCAAATTTCTCAGCACAACGTTGGAGGACAAGTTCTAAATGGTGGAGACGTTGAGTGAACGAATCTCCGTAGATAGAGAAATTATCCATGAAGATTTCTAAGAA